>CM060912.1:1054202631-1054342631 GCA_030737875.1 Allium sativum | reverse complement strand
AAGCTTAAACTGAGCCGCGTGGCTCAGTTTTAAACTGAGCGTAATAGCTCAGTTAAAATGAGCGTATGGTTCAGTTTAAATGAGCCTAAATTTAATTTCATTCTCCCAAAAGAGTTTTACGAGCTGATTCATGTCTCTCTAGTTGAGAAAGCAAAATGTTAACAGCCAAAAAATATATCTGCCATGCAAAAGAAATATTAAAAAAATAGACTAATGTAAATAGTACAAGCAAGGCATAGTTAAATTTATACCATGGTAATACTGGCCATGGGATGTAATTCTTCACAATGCACAAGCACCAGCTTTGGCTTAATCTTGAAAGTTGAAATTTTTACACTGAAGTTAACTGAGTTGTGACTTTTTTATTAACAAGGGATGAACTTGAGTTGGCATTTAAAATGAAAATAGAATATAATCTTATTTGACATAACAAGTAAATGTAACCTTACCGAGTGAAACCGATGGTCACAGATGCAATGTTACTTAAATTAACATCTGCTAATGGAAACTCCTTTTCACAGGCCTAAACTTTTAAAATAGCTTCTCTTCCGATTCTATCAGGAGTTTCTACCTATGATAACGATTTAAAATTATTCAGAAACATTGATACATCAAAAAAAACTTAAAGTAATTGTTATACCATCACAACACGATCAAATCTACCAGGATGCCGAAGTTCTTGGTCTAAAACATCTGCATGATTAGTTGCATGACGTTACAGAAGTAAAAACTTATACAATTTGTGTACATGAAATTGAAGCCTGGGACACAATACTGACAATAAGTATGCACTAGTTTTTAGGATATCTAAGACAACCAATTGAATTCTTTGATAACGGTATAATTATGCACAAGAATTTTTCTATTGTAAATTAACATGACTAATTATTAACCTACACAAATGCAAGCAGCTGATTATTAATAGTATTTACTAGTAAATAAACAAGACTAACTATTAAGCAGCACGAATACTAGTAGTTAATTAACACGATGAATTGTTTACGACATTCTTTTTATTAGTTAGCCATAAAGAATGATTTGGTTATTATTACTCCTATCTGATGTTATTTTTTTAGTAGCAAGGAATAGGGTATTAACTTTGGATTTTTTTCTTTACGTTAAGTTTTATGTTATCAAGAATTAGCTTTGTTTGTTGAAATGATGTCAAACATTTTATGTTATGCTTAAGGCATTTTAAACCATTGTATGTTATATTTCAACAAGAATAACGCTCGGTCAACATATAGAAGGTATAAATTCTTTTGGATAGCTAGAACATTATTTAATTTATTTCTCCATGTATAACATACGGAGTAGTAGAAGTAATTTTTGAGCAAAATTAATTTATCCATAGTTAGAACTGTATTTGATATCACCACCAATGCTTTCTCATACATCCACTAACTCTTTTGTTTTTTAGTATAAATTGTGTTTCGGAGCTAAAAGAGAATAATAGTCAATAAACCAGTCTTGAAAACAGAAACTTATGGTCAAATTTTGAGAATTTGATAGCAATTTGACTTATTATCTGTTCAGCATTTAGTTGTGCATGGACAACTTCCATCGTAGTTGCCAGAAAGATTAACATCTCGCAATTTGAATTCCATTTTGATTTGACTCACCAATTATAATTCAGACTTAATCTAATAGTTGCAGTTGAGAAAAAAACTTCAAAAAGTATTGAAATGAAAAGACACTCGTAGGATCTAAACACTGATGAACTCGGTTTCGAAAACTAAGTTGCAGAGGATCTAAACACTGATGAACTCAGTTTCGAAAATCGAGTTTGCAATTCAGTTTTCAAAACTGAGTTTGCAACATAGTTTCGAAACAAAAAATGCACAATAGGCGAAAACCATGTTGCAAACTAAAAATGCACAACAGGCAAGGGATACTCGAGGCAGCGAGCGTTATTGCTCGAGCTCGAAATAAACCAGCATGTCTCATCTGAATATCAACAAGTAAGGCATGAGTGGACCTAGAATGCAGCAACAAAATCTTTAGAGATGGAAGCATAAAATAGTGAGTCAAATTAATATTGGAAAACGAATGCAGTTCAATGTCGAGTCTCAAGTGAACTCAAAAATATATCCAACAATATGTTCGAACAATGAACACGTCAAAGAATGATCAAAAGCGCTCAACCAAACATACATAACCAAGAAAATATAACTAGAGAATTCAAAACCGTAATTTAAAATCGGAGAATAAATATGTGGAATTAATCCAATATTTGAATCCCATATAATCACCGGCATAAAAAGTTGACGTCGAGAACTAAATAAAATAAAAAAGGGTAGAAATCATATTGAATAATCACTCAAAGAATACCTGACACTAAAGTAGCAAATAGACCACAAACTATATGATTGACCGATTAAACATTCAAGGAGAACGAAACCACTTCGATCAGCTGAATAGTGAATCGAAAGCTTATTTTGAAGAACCCGAACTTTTATAGAAGAATGAAGACAAGCGAGCCAGCCTATCATAAATAAATATAAGGGAAAATATTACAGGTCAAAGAACTAAACCACGCTACGATTTCAGCCTACCAATATAATTACCTTAATGTATTAATAACACATCCGTAAAGAGCTCTCATGGCCATTGATCTCGGGGATCGAACTCATGATTTTATTCTTACAGTTTAAGATCAATTCAGCTAGCTATGTTGGCAATAGGCGTATGCATTAAATAAGATATTTATGCATCTAACATTTGAAACCAACTACCTGTTAAATTGAAAATCCACTAATTTAAACGTCAATTATGCTTATAATCATATTAGCAATTGTTTTCAGTTAGCAGTCGCAGGTTAGAAAAACTATAGAAAAATTGTTGGATGGAACTTACGTAATATCACCAGCAGTAGATGGAAAACCGTACTCGTAATAAATGCATTAGATCACCAAATTGACCATGCAGATCACCAAACACCAAAACTGGTGCTTTGACTTGTAGAACTGTAGCTTCATGCATAAAAATTTGTTCAGAAGCATAACAAATCTCACCAACTTCATATGCATCAAGGAAAAAGTTTCTGTTAGTGGGAGCTTCCCAGTTTCGTAGTTTCAAAAGGAAGGATATAATCTGCAAGCATGCAAGTTAATTATTATTCATGATATGATATTTAATTTAGCTAGAATAATGCCCTTTTCACCTTTTTGTGTATATCAACTCCAAAAGTTGTTCCTCCTCTTGATTTTTGTTTTTGTTTAAATGAAGCATTAACCAAGATTGTTGTCCAATTGTGGACTAGAGGTGAGTGATCACGCCGTATAACAGAAATTTTGGTATTTCGGTTGATAACTTGGTTATCAAGTAGAGTTGGGCTGAAACAAAAATAGAAACAATGTATAAATCAGCTTAATTTAAGAGTTTAAATTTAATTTTCTGTAGGTAGCTTAGTTTAATTTAGGAATTTTAAATTAGTTTAATCCAATTTAACTAATGTATAAAAGTATTGAAATAGAATCAAATTCAAATATAGAAACACCAAAAATCTCAAATGACCGAAACTCAAATTGAGTTTAAGACGGTCGTTTTTTTGTTCCACTTTCATACACTCGACCTATTGTATTCTACCAACATCAACATTCATATACTCCTCATACATCAGCCTATAATACTTCTTCTAACCTACCATATTCTGCCAACCACACTCAGTAAAACTGAGCATCAACACAGTTTAAACTGAGTCTTATAGTTCTGTTCTACCGAGCCATCAGGCTCAGTTAACTGAGCCCCACAGCTTGGTAAAACTGAGCCTACAAGGCTCAGTTTAAACTGAACTTACAAGGCTCAGTTTAAACTGAGCCGAAGCCCTGTTTTACTGAGCGATTGGCTCAGTTTAAACTAAGCCTGATGGCTCGGTAAAAATGAGCCACTTGGCTCGGTAAAACTGAGCCACTTGGCTCAGTTTAAACTGAGCAGAATCCCGGTTTTACTGAGCGGAGTAGCTCAGTAAAACTGGGCTTTGGCTAAGTTTAAACTGAGCCTGAAGTACCTAATCAAAAAAAAAATTTCTAACAAAAATTTGTTGTTTTTGCATCCTGATTTGTTGTGTTTTCTACTTCTGCACAAGGATGATCTTCTTCAAGTAGTTGTGGTATTGTTGCTCATGGAAAACTAATGTATTAATTTTGGAGAAGGGTTTTACATTTCAAAAAAGAAATCACGAATGTTGATTGAGCAGTACCTTGCTCTTCACCGTCATAATGATCCATGTTCTGGTGTTTTGAATTGGATTTTCGAAAATAAGCCAAGAATCACTAGGTGGTAGCTTATTTTGTTTGAAGATACTCTGAGCTTCGACATTTAAACTTCTACAACAACTGTACACAAAAGAACTCAAATTTGTAGTGTCAGCATATTAGAAATATAAACATATATACTCATTTGCCTAATGGAAATTAATAATTAACCCTAATGTGTTATAAAGACAGTCCTTTGATCAAACAATTTCAAGATACTGCTTGCTAAGGCTGACAGGTTTATGCATTACACAATCACAAAGAAATGTGTTTAATTTAATCTAACTTTCAAAGTTAACTCATGGCACTATTTTTTTTGGAAAGGCAACTCGTGGCACTGTTATTCATGTCTTTGAAGATGTTTATGATTAAAGAAAGCTCTATGTAGAAGGGAAGAACTAAACTCGGTATGACACCTTTTCTCGCTGCATTCCTTTATGTTCTTAACCTTCAGTTTTGATATTTTCAAATATGGACACATGTGACACAGCAAATTTTGTATGCTCAAAAATGGTTCAAACAAATGTAAAACTCAACATTAAGCTAAAAATGTATAGTAGTTATAAGTGCAAATTGCAATCCAGCAACCTACACCGCAATCAAATCAAAATTCATGGTATATTTTGTTTAAACTTTAATCGACAATGCTGCGAAACAACAATATTAATCCAAAATTATGTAATTTTATAAATCCTAGTTTTTCAATAAAAAGTAAAAACATTAACAATTTGAGGTAAGAAAAATGTAGAATAGCACATTGAATCCAATAAACAACTTGAAATAGTTGTCATGAATGGTTGAACTCGATAAACTTGTAATTAGGGTTCAAGTAATAATCTAGAATTAGGGTTTAGGTAATAATCTGATATTAGGGTTCAGGTAGTAATCTAAACATGATAAAATCATAATCTTAGATCAAAATCACCTGACACCGAACTCGAAATCAGCCAAACATGAAATCATCGTGAAGCTAAAATCAGCCAAAATCGCGGAAATCAACTGACGTTGAACTTGAAATCGCTTCCTTAATCTCGAAACCAAGTTTTCTTTGAACCTGACGTCGAACTCGAACTCGCAGAAGTCTTCCCGATCGTTTAAGGAAGAACTCGAAATCGTTAGCAATGGAATTTCATTTTAGTGCGGCTGCTGAAGTAAAAAAGCGTTAGAGCATGTTGTTAACGTTATTGCCCTCGGAAACAATAATTGTCAATGCAAACAAGGGTTGGCAATAAAAAAATTAAAATTTTGCATTTTTAGTAACACATTTTTAACATAGCAACATATATTATTGTGACTAACCTGTAACGCAAATAAGTGTTGGTAATTGAAAAAAAATAAGGGTTGCCAAATGACCATTATGGTGTAGTGATTACGGTGTGTATCAGTTCCACTCTTTCAGCAAATGACAATAGTTTGGATCTCCATCCTAGTAATTTCTCAGGAATGTCATCTACTAGTTTCCCACATTCAGCATCAGTTATCATGTTGTTAGACAGTGGGACACCCAAGTACTTAACTGGAAGTGTACCCTCCGGAACTCCAATTACTTCTAGAAAATCCTATTTGCAGCTGCAGAACTTGTAAAAATAACATTTTGTTTTGAGATCGTTAACCTTGTGCCCAACCCATTTATCCAGAACAGCAAAAAAGGATTTTAAATGTGTTATAATTGCAGTGGAAGCTTTAAACACCATTAGTCAACCATCTGCATATATCAAATGAGTAACTTTTGGCTGATGGCTGTAGATGGCATTATGAGAGTATGTTCAGTTGCCAATTCCATTTGTAACATGAACTTAAGTGGAAGAAGAATAACAACTTGTTGAGGATGGAATTAAATGAGCCTGGGCAAATAAAATTGAGGAAAATCAAGAGCAGTAAATTGAACATTACATTCGTGCAAAAAAAAAATCAAGGTGAAAAAATATGTTTAAATAATTATTTCATTACATAATATGATTTTAGAGTTGTTTAGCATTGATGATATTAGCTTAAAGCTGCTAAAACATCTTTCAGCAATTCGGTCATAACTAGTGACACATCTAACATTTTGAGATACATCGAGTAATATGAAAAGTTGATGTGAAAAAAAGGTTCATACTTAATACCTTCCATATGATTTTCAAAATTAAGAGTGTGGATTTTTCAAAAGGAAATGGTTATCTATGTTGGAGTAATGATTGTAAAGTATAAAAATACTTTGAGAGAATACTTTGTTTATACTTATGAAAGATTTTATGATTATTTCATTAATGATAGTTACCTTTGGATGACGATGACGATGTGTGGTATAAGACAATAGATCTTGGGTAGTGCACTATTACTCTATGTTGGTATTAAGTCGAGTTCCCTACTTAGTGAGGGGATGTTGGCCGCAATATGATGGTTACCTTCGAGTGATGATGATGTGCAATATAAGACAATATATCTTGGATAATGCAGCTATTACTCTATGTTGGTGTTGAGTTGAGTAGATTAAATTTTTACTTAGTGAGGGGATGCCGACCGCAATAGAATAAAATATCCTAAACTGGTTGTGTGGCTTGGACCCACTTTTATGAATATAATCATGTTTTTAACAAAAAAATCCTATAAAAACTTATTTGAAGATGTTACTTGGGATGTCTATTTTGAAAATCTTAATCTTAGATACATTTCAATGGGTACCGCAACAAGGAGAGTTCACCATTGCTTGATGGGTCGACATTTGTCGAAATAGGACGAAATATCCTACATTGAGTGTGCGATATAGATCCACTTGGATGAATAAGATCATGCTTTGATAGATGTATTTGTTATCAAAATTGCTATTACAAACTTGTTTGATTTATTCGTAGATATCATTTGAAAGTCTATCTTGAATACCATTTTGAACTTCGATATGAAAATCCTTTTTTGGTTCAGTTTAAAGGGTATCTCAAAAAAAAAGATTATGTCTTTACTTGATGATTGGCACTGGCCGCAATTATATATATAAGGGGTCCTAAGATCTTCTCTAAATTGAGTGCATATTCATGGAAAGGAGACTAGCATCGATGTGGACTAAAACACTACAACAAAACAGTCCTTTTACGACGGGCAAAAACCATTGTAATATGCATTTCACAATAGGCATATGCCCGTCTTAATATGCGTCATCGTAATAACTCCTAACTATTTGACAACGGGCGATGACTGTTGTAAAAGCCCGTTGTAATAACTTGCTCTGTCACATGCAATGATTTTATGACAATTGTTATTAACCCGTTGTAATAGCTAATAAATTACAAGTGGCTTTTGCCCGTTGTAAATCAGTATATTACAACGGTTTTTGCCCATTGTAATAGAAAATTTAAATATAACTGTTGCGATATACATCCATAATAATAATGAATATTTTAACATGCAATAAATACTGTAATGCAACAATCAAAATCACATAATAACACATACAAAAAGACTGAAGGAAGAATCATATAATTCCAGCACATTTCAAAAAGTTCGATAAGTTTATACTCCAAAAGACTAGATAAGTTAACATTTCAAAAGGTTTGATAAGTTACGTCGACATAGTTCTAACATAAATTACATAACTAGTTTCATAAGTACAAACACTAGACCAAGTAAATGTAATCTTCGTGCCACGCAACTATAGATCCAATGGCCTGTTGATCTTGAGTCTGCATATAGTTACTAGCACGGTGTGACTGCAAAAAAGAAAAGAAAAAAAAGTTACCAAATGTGGAGAAAATATAATATTGTACACCATTTAAAACTTATTATACAACATTTAAGTCTTGCATTGATGTAACCTTACAGCCTTTGGTTCCATAGTCTTCCTACTTCAGTTTAGACACAGTTTAGACACCACCATATCCACAACTTGCAGTTGTATTTAAGTAAAAATAGTTGTATTTAAGTAAAGATATTTGTATTTGTAACTGACATTATATACAAACTTTTATTTCTACAATTATATGACCAAAGGAAGAATTAATTACATAATAGGCTTCTATTGAAAGTTCAAATATATGCAGATGTAGACTGGAACTAAGTTCACCTTTGAAAAACCATTGTGAATCTTTTATCTAAAATGTATTTAAAAACTCAGCTGAATACATATAAAACTGATCAAATACTTATTATATTATATCATGTGGAGATACTGTGTTTTCTCAACTCATATTTGCATAATATTCAAAACATGCTTCACACTAGGTGTGAATTTTCTCAACTCTGACTTTAGAAATCAACTAATTATTTGTTCCATGCATGAGGAAATTGTTTTATATATCTACAATAATGGGATGATCTCTATATGTGAGCACAACAACTTAGTTGCTGTGCTTTGGCACAACAACTTATTTGCTGAAGCAACTTAGTTGTTGTGCCTTGGCACAACAACTTAGTTGCTGTGCTTCGGCACAACAACTTAGTTACTGTTCAAAGCAAAACAACTTAGTTATTGTGCTTCGACACAGCAACTTAGTTGTTGTGCTTAGGCACAACAACTTATTTGCTATGCAGAGCACAACAACTTAGTTGTTGTGCCTTGGCATAGCAAGTTAGTTGTTGTGCCTCGGCACAGCAACTTAGTTGCTGTGCCGAGAACAACAACTAAGTTGTTGTGCCGTAGCACAACAATAGTTGCTGTTCTCGGCACATCAACTTAGTTGTTGTTCAAGGCATAACAACTTAGTTGTTGTGCTTCGGCACAGCAACTTAGTTGTTGTTCAAGGTACAACAACTTAGTTGTTGTGCGGAGCACAACAACTTAGTTGTTGTTCGAGCGTGTGAGAGGTTGAGTGTGCATGCATTTGACGACTCCTACAAGTTTCTGGTGATCGTAAGTTGAAACAAAAAATGCTGCTTATTTCACTAGAAATAGAGAGCGCATCTAGCTATGCTAAACAGAAGTTTTATTCTTTTAGAGTGACTCGCCAATCTCCCCTTCTTTAATATAGTGAAGAAACCTCTACATCGTTAAAAGCTGGATTAACAACGGCTTTGACTTTTTCATCGATATGGGTATAATCATTGGCAATTTCAACATTGTAACTTTAGCTAAAATTATAAGGATTATAAACTAGTATACTAATGCGTGCTTAGAACTTCCAAACAGCACAAATTGAACTGAAAAAAAATGAGACAAAATTGGAAGGGAAAAACACACAAAAGCTAGTAGGTCAGTCGATTTATTATAAACAGAGACAAAATAGTTCATTATTTAAATAGTTCAATCTATTGTATTATATGACTAGTTGACTGAATATTATAGAGGCAAAGTATGAGTTTTAGCTGTTAATCAACTAAATTCAATACGTCAGTCGACTAAATGTACATAAGACGAGATAGTTCATTTTTGACCAGATTCAGTTAACTGAATTATTCACCCAGTCAAATGAATATCATGGCAGGCTCATAAATCAACATTACTAGCCTATTGAAAATTTCCTAATGTGTACATAGTTTCGGATAATGATTTGAACTTCTCTCGGATTGTTTTTAAGCTCCATTTCGATCATGCACAAAGAATGAAAATCAAAAGTGGTACAGAATGAATTCGTCAAGAACAAGAGAGTTATATAACCTCAAAGGTGGGCATACCTCAACAATTCACAGTTAACATAAAAACTAAATTTTAATGTTTATAGTAACAAATTCTTTTCAAAGAAGCTTATCAAAACACAAGATTAACGTAAAAACAAACTGTTTAAACTAGAAGGCTAGGTTTACTCATATTTGATTAAAGTGTAGCAACATTAGCAACTATATAGTAAATTCAATACAAGATGTTGAAGCTTTTTGGGTCTCAACCAAGCTCAGAAACCTGTAGAACAAGTTAAGAAGATATGCAAGTAGAGAATAGTTAAGAGAGTGAAAATTTCTATAACTTTAAATAAGGCTGAAATAAATCCATGGATTAGTATTCATTACCTGCAGAAATTTCGTTAGCTATCTATGTCAATTTTCGATTTGAGTATTTAGGGTTCAGTTTTAAGTTTGGAGGAGATTTCCATTGTAAATTTTTCCTAGGAAAGGGAAGAAGAAACTTACAATAAAGAAATCCAGATCTAGGATCATTGAAGGAAAGGGAAGAAGAAACTTACAGTAAAGAAATCCAAATGTTCCCTTTTCGACGACCCTAATTTACGATGAATGTCATGACATAAACCTTCCAATCCCTTTGTGAATCCTGTCACACACTACTGATTACAACGACAAGCCTTGGCATTTTCCTCTATTCTGAAATGCTTCCTCATGATGGGCAGCCGCATGCGCTCCGATGATAAGGCTTGATTTCGACTCCCTAGCAATAACTAAAATCGATTTTCTTCTCTCAATACTAGATCAAGGTTGAGAAGTAGAAAATTTTCAGTATGACATTTTGGATTGTATTTGTTGTGGTGGAGGACAAGGGCGGCTGAGGGTTTTAGGATTTCCAGAAAATTAGGGATTTAGAGAACCATTTTTTCTCCAGTGGAGAGCGAATACTAATTGTTAAGGGAAAGCAGTTAATGAATATTATTAGATGGTGGAAGATGAAATGAAAATTCAGCTGTGCAAAGCGGGATGCTAAATAATGAAGCGGGATGATGAAAAATAGAATAGATCCATGCTTCATGCAATTTGATGATTCGATAATTGATTATCAAAATTAATTAAGTTTTAACCATTCATTATTACATACAAATTTTTAATTATTAATGTTTATATTGATAACAAATCATTAATTGAAATAAAGAATTAACTAAAAATTCAATATACTAAATTATAAATCATTGATTGTCTATTAAATATTATATATTTAAAAGCAATTATTAAATATTAAGTGTTAAATATAAATTATATATAATAATTAGTAATTAGTGTTTAGTGATTATTTGTTAATAATCATTAATTATTACGAGTTCTAAATGATTAATATAATATTATTAATGATTAATTATTAATTACTAATAAATAGTATAATATTATTAATGATTAGTAATTAGTAATACAATATTATAATTAGAAGTTAGTAACATATGAGGCTAGTTTAAGATGTGATTTTTGCGATTATATTGAAGTGCTCTAAAAATTCGAGTGTTGTATAAATTTATTGGTGGTGATTATTTAAAATGAAAAAACATATTTTGATCCCAACCGTCATATATGCTTTTTTTTTAAATTCATTAACGGCAAAGAGCATATTCATAAGTGCATATTTGTTATTTAATAATAATTTTGGATCAATGGTTAACAATTATTATATTGTTTTTAACTATTTGATAGTAATTATTAATATAGCTGTTTTATTGTTTATTATTGTGTAAATAGTAAACAAACTTAGTAAAAGGCAATAATATAAGTTATATAACATCAATCCAATATGTATACAATTATATAAAGAGAAAAATTATTTAAAACATTTTTTAAAGCTTTGGGTACACATTGTAGATATTTTTACTTTAACAACATTTAAATAAAAACAATGTCATGGAAATTCTATTACAACATTTTTTTCTTAAATATCGTGGAAGATCAAATTTTTTTACAACACTTAAGTGATTTAATGCAGATTCAATATTGTAAAATGGTATTTTTCAGATAATGTAGTAATATTATTAATCATAAATTATGAATATTAATTATTAATTATAAATTATTGATATTAATTACTAGATATATGTTACTTATTAATAACTGGAAAGTAAAATTAAGTTTGTTGGAATACTTAGTATATATAATAATTAGTAATTAGAGATTATTTATTAATAATCATTAATTATTATAAGTTATAAATGATTAATATAATATTATTAATGATTAATTATTAAATAATATAATATTATTATTGATATATGATCAATGATTAATTATTAAATAATAAAAAATAATCAAAATTAATTTTGTGGAAGTATTGTAAGTATTAATTATTGACCGTCGAAAATTGGCATCTATTACAACAGGCATTTTATGACCGTTGTAAAATAGATATCTATTACAACGGGTCTGACCGTTGTGATAACATTTATTACAACGGGCAATCTATGCCAGTGGTAAAAAGGGTGTTATACAGGCACCTATTATAACGGTCACAAAAATGACTGTTGTAATAACATTCTATTACAACGGACAACCAACACCCATTGTGGGACGTTGTAATAGGGTATTTTTGTTGTAGTGAAATGAACATGATAATGGATTTTGGCATAAGAAGGAAATATGATGGACCTGATCCTGTAGTAGCTTGCTGGAAAGATAGATATCAATCACAAATTGAGAAGACAATAAGCAAAGCAAAGAATACTTTGAGTACTTTTGAAGAGTATATATTGCAAAATGATTAAAATGCATTTGTTTAGTTAATAATAGTATATCATTTGATATTTACTTACTATAACGATCATATCACATACCAACAAACTATCTTATAATAATGGTTTATCTTATGTCATCCACGACTAGTTAATTGATGGTTTTGGGTCGATGCTCTCAGATTTCAATATTTTAAACGATAGTTGAAAAGCAGGATCAACCATGTATGAATAAAATTTATATTTTAATGGGCCAAGAAAACCACTATCCTTAAAAAAAAATCCAAATTCTTAAAAGACCCTACCCATATTCGCATAATAACTATGGTTATACACAAATTCTGTTAGTTTGAAGATCGGATGCATGGAATGTTACCAAATTTTTAAGAAGCTCACATAAGAAGTTGACTTCCCTATTCTCTAGGATGTCAGGAAAGCACAACTACTTATGTTTCTATCCCTTAGTGTATCATTGAGAATTTCTAATCTTATAATATCCAGGTATGTCCTATACTCTAATTTCATATTTCAATTTACGAAATTGTCTTGAAAGTATACTTTCAAGAAAAATCCCCTAGATATATAGAGTTTATTTCATTGAATATTTGGCTTTCTTTTGATTAATTACTGCATAGAATTTCAAGAACTAAATTCCTTTTAAGTAGGGAAGAATGTAACAGCCTGAAACTTTGAATATTAAATATTTATATATAGATATCATATTATTATTTAAATCTTGGATTTAATGTTTAAAAAAAGGTTTTATAACCTTGCTAATACCTTTTTGGATAATAATTAATGAGGAGAAAATTTTCTTTTGAATTTTGTTTGTAAAAATTAGTAGTTCAAAGTAATGTTGATAATGTGACTAGAAAACATTTTGTCGACAAATAACTTTTACCTATTAAAAGTTGTTAGTACCTCATATGCATGATATTGCAATATAAGAACATATATAAAGTGTTACTAATCTCCCTTAGTATGAGCATGGATTAAATAAATTAAGTATGAAGTAAATAAATAAAATGGAAAAGACAAATGTCTTAAGATGCAAAGAGATGGAGATGCATGCTACTTAGGTGTATATGTGTAGAGTAGAACCATCTTCATACACCTAAGGAGGCATGTGTCATCATCGTAATGTTTGCATGAATGATGATGGACAAGTGTCCAAGGTCAGAAACACCAAAATATCCTTGAGAAAATGTTATAAATAGCATGGTCATTTTGATAAAGAGGACACTAAGAAAATCCTCCTACTTATTTCATCATATCTCCCAATTCGTGAATCCAAATTAAGTTATTCTTTTTTTGTTGGAAAGCTATTTCAAAATGAAAGAATTTTAATTTAGATCACTTTTTAAGATTCTAAGTATATGATTTTTTGAAATTTACATGAAAGTGAAGCAATTTTCTGGTGTATGTTTATATTTTCAAAAATATCTACTCTCAGTTTTTAAGTCATAACTTTCAAATTGTTATTCCAAATTGGTTGATTTTGATCTTGTTGGAAAGCTTATTCAGAATGGAATATTTTTCTTTTAATCACTTTTGTAAAATCTAAGAGTAATTTATGCAAAAATCAGTGAGAAGTAAATGGATTTATTTATTCTGTTTTTCTAGCCAGAAACAATTGGCTCACTTTCAAAGGCCATAACTGTTGATTTACTTGACTAAATTACCTCAACTTTTCTTCAGTGGAAAGATATTTTAATGATGAACAACTTTCATGCCTATCACTTTATCTAATTCGAAGAGTAGCCTGAATGAAATCCTATTGGAAGTGAAGTATTTTGCTGCTTCTGTTCTTTAAACACAGAACTCATTGTTTTACTTTAAAAATTCATATTTAAATATCCAACACTCCAAATCCTCTCAAATTTGAACCTTAGCCTCCTCATAATGTCATAAACAAATGGTCAAAATTGGGTAGTTAAATAAAAAAATAAAGATGGTCAAAATGCGTTAAACCCGAGAGCAAAGTAGTTTGACGTGAGTTTTTGCGAGTTGCGATGATTCGAGAAAGACATTTGCTTGCTTTGGGGTGGTGGTAAGAACTATATTATGTTCTACAAGGCTTTTGAATGAAGTTATCAAGGAGTACTGTGAGTACACTCATCATCTAAACAACTACTAATTTCTTAAGCTTGTGTTTTAATTTAATGTTGCACGTGACTTCATCATACTATATTTGTAACAACCCAGAAATCCGAGCCAATTTAAAAAATTTATTTTGGCAAATTTAGAGAATTTTGATTATTTAAAATGAATTATTTTAAATAATATCGACGAGAAATTTATTTTGAATAGAATCGAATGTATATATTTATATACGTCGTCGTTAGAATATAAATATATTATTTATAATTATAAAAGGAATTGAAAATGGCGCGGTAGTTCGATAAATTGATTTCAAACTTCAAATGAACATACTGGGTGCAAAATAAACCAGATTTTAACGAAACCAAAAATATTTGAATCTGTTTGAGAATATCTTTCCAACGAATCCGAAAAATCGAAATTTCATAGCGGGAATCAAAAGTTATGCCCAGTTGAAAATTTGGAATAGTCGCTATGGAATTTTGGCCCTTAAAAATGGAAATTTTGCAAACGACCTCGGTTTTCAATGAAACCACTTTTGTTGGATCCGTGATGTTAAGTTATTGCTAGGTTTCAAATTTCGTAATTTTTCGAATCAATATGTGAGTGTGGCAAAGAAAAACGCATTTGATCAGTTTCATTTGATTTTAATCGATTGGAAAATGGCCATTTTCCAACGGTTTCAGAATCTGATGAAATTAGTTTTGTTAGGACCGTATCGTCAATACGAAGCTAGAAATAATTTTTCTGGAATTTTTCAAGTTAGTATGTGGCCCCGGTAAATTAAAGTGTATGTTTGAATTGAATATGTACTGATCTATATTTTAAATTTGATGGAAACTGATCAAAACGGCCGAATTGGCTTACGTGACATATCCCATTGTGTTCGGTATGGGGGTATTACGCTAGGGACGACAATCGTTGGGCCTCGTTTCGAGTTCGAATTAAAAAGCTACTTTTTGAAATTTAAAAATAATAAAATATAAATAAATGGGCCCAAGCCCATTTTCTTCCCACTTTGGTCAACGCGTTAAACTCCCTTCCCCGTTCAACATCAGAAACTGAATAAGGGAAAGAAAAAAACACATGAGCTCGAATCAAGTCGCCCCCTCTCGTAGTCCATCGCGCCGCCAACGGAGGGGCGCCGCCTCCATCGACGGTCATTGGTCCCTCCCCCTTCCCTGTCCTCTCTCTCCTCCTTGAACGAAGACCGCACCAAGCCCTAACCCGCCGCAATCGCCACCTGAACCGACCACTGCGAATGCCAAACTCCGGCGCCACCTCAGCGAGCGCACCCCCCTCCACCAATCTGACTTAGCAAGGAAGACCCCCTCCTCCGATACAGTAAGTTTTATAAAAAATTTTTTATATAAAATTCGATTTTGTTTATTTACTTAAAGCTTATTTATTTTTCTTAGGTAAAAACTGATTTTCCTTGAGAGTAAAAATCTGATTTTTTTTAATTTTATTTCATGACAGATATATTTTTATATGAGAGATTATGTTTTTATTTATAAAATTCGAGAAGTGTTTTTTTTAAATAGAAAATATAAATTAAAGATTAGTTCTTTTTAGATATATATAATTATCAAGATAATAAAAATATGATTTTTATATAGTTAGATAATAAAGATATAATTTTTATATGGTAGAGATTATAAAAATATAATTTTTATAAGGTAGAGAATATAAAAATACGATTTTTATATATGTAGCGGAATAAAATTCTGATTTTTCATTATATATATAGGGAAATAAAAATACGATTTTTATATATAAAGTGGAGAGATAAAAATATAATTTTTATATAGAAAGAAGCGTTGTAAAAATATGTGAAGGAGAAATAAAAATGTGATTTTTACCATGAACAGCGTGAAAAGAATTGCGTTGGAGCTGGTGGAAAACAAATCCAAGCGATTCAGAAATTCAGAAATGGAATGGCGGAGTGGATCTCTCGGTGAGATCTTCTCACTTTAAATTTTCTTTTCTATTTAAAATTATATACTAGGATGTAGACGGTATTTAGTAGCACCCGACACTCGTCGTCCACAGACCATGGAAGGCTTCTATGCTTGTTTGATGTGTTGTGGAATTTGGTTGTGATGTTGATGTGAAATAAAATAAAATATTTATATAGTTAAAAATATTTTATCGTTAAAAATATATTTTTTAACGCGAATGTGAATAAATAAATATTCATTTACAAACCGGACGGTTTGTTTATGTACACCTATTTGAAAGATATTGATTGGGACGACAAGTTTTACACATCGCCCAACTGCACAAATAAAATCTATGTTTGATTGTTTGAAACCCCACACGGGTATTGGGATGATATTTGGCGTACACTAATCCCAATTATTTAGTTGTATGTCGATCGATTGGTCGACAGACTATGTAAGCGTTAATTATTTATATTTAATGCTTATGCAGTTGTGTGGTGCACTTTGGATGATGGTTGATTATTTATCGTTGCTATTATATACATGTGATGTATGGAATCCATATAATTAACATTATATGGTAATTGATTGGGCCTCATTCCAATTGGGAAAATAAAGAATATTATAAAATATAGATTCATGTGTTGACAGTACTCATTCGTTGAGATTAGTCATGTGTTGGACGAAATATTTTAATAATAAAATTTACATCCTTATCATATATAAAATTAGAAACCAACTGGAAAATAGATAAGATGAGTGGTCTCCTGGGTATTGATCTGATGTTGGTTTCGGCCTTCGGGTTTAATGCTTAAGGAATCGTTCTCTTACTAATTTACGGTTGAAGTCTGATTAGAAATTAAACGATAGAAATCATAATTTTATAAAATATATTGAATAACAAAAATAGTCACATGTAGACAGTACTCATTTGTTGAGATTAGTCATGTGTTGAAAAAAATATAGATTCATTTGTTGAATAGAATAACGGAATTATTGAAATATATAAAGCCGTGTTGATTAGAGATGCGCTATTTTGACGCGATCGATATTTATATCGATTATATTCGTTTTTATAATGAATATTGAAAAGAGATTTAAAAATTCGAATTGAATTGAATATAAAACGAATTCGAATTGAATTGAATATAAAATGAATTCGAATTGAATTGAATATAAAACGAATTCGAATTGAATTGAATATAAAACGAATTCGAATTGAATTGAATATAAAACGAACTCGAATTGAATTGAATATAAAACGAACTCGAATTGAATTGAATATAAAACAAACTCGAATTGAATTGAATATAAAACGAACTCGAATTGAATTGAATGTAAAACAAATTCGAATTGAATATAAAACAAATTCGAATTGAATTGAATATAAAACGAATTCGAATTGAATTGAATATAAAATGAATTCGAATTGAAAAGAAAATAAATTCAAATCGAATTAAAATCGATTTGAATTGAAATAAAATAGAAATGAAAGTAAAAAGAATTTACAATGGAAATCTCAATTTTGATTTGAATTTGAAATGAAGGTTGAAATCGTTTTTAAAACAAATTTGAAACGATTTATAAAATTCGTTTTGAAAGGAAATCGACGAAATATATAATATATAATATATATATATTATATATATAATGGTCTGAATAGAACGCGCCGCGCCACGGTAGTTCGTGAATTTCGACCATTGATTTCGAACGGACATTACGGGAGATCCGACCATCGGATTCTCCTAAAACCAGAACCGTTGGGTTCGTATCGAAAAGAGCTTTTCAATGAATATTAGAAATTTGAAATCTAACGGTTGGATTTGGAGATACGTCCAAATCAAATTTGGAAAAGGTCGATGTAAGTGCAGTTCGATGGCCGTTTATGGAAATCGACTGTACGGGCCTTGATAAAATTATTAAAAATAGTAATAATTTGTGTAAAATCATAAGAAATGATTTGGGGAAAATTGGGATGAAAAACTCCATATTTGAAAAGATAAAAATATATTTTTATCAAAATGAACTAGTTTTGAACTAGAATTAAAATCCAATTATTTTTAAATAAATAAAATTGGATTTGAAATGGGCTTTAAATAACTAGAATTTCTAATATATTAAATTGGAATTGAATTAGAATTGATTTGTGGGTTTATCGTGAACTGTGTTTTAAATGACATTAGTCCTTTAACCCAGTAGAAGGAGTTTTAATGAATCTGTAATTATATTGAAATGTGAATTTATAATTTAATTTATCAAATTTGGAAAATGAGCGAGAATGGAGTATCACCAGTTTTGCTCCAAAGCGATAGTTGAATCTTTAATTAGATTTGAACGTGAAATGGTAATTAATATTACCGATAACACCGTGGTGTTAGATATGGAGTATTACCCGTTTTGCTTCATGGGATGAATAGGTTGGGATTGAGAAATAAAATAAATAATTACTTCGGTGTGGTTCGCTAATCCTGACTAGTTTGGAAAACCATAATTTGGTTTGAAATGACATCCAAAGGAAGATTAAAGAATAAATTTAAAAGAATCTATCTTTGATAAAATTAATGGGAACCTTTCCCTAAGAATGTGAAATTTAGAAACTCACTTTAGGTTAGCTAAGATGAATGGTTTCCTGGGTATTGATCTGATGTTGGTTTCGGCCTTCGGGGTTAATATTTGGGGGATTGTTCTCTTGCTAATTTATGGTTAGTGACTGCTGAATTGGAATGAGGCGTATGTTTTGTTTGTGTAACATTTGTTTATTATATACGCGGGTCATTCAAAAAGGCCGGGTTTATACCATTCTGAATAACTGATTCGATGATAAGTCGAAGATAAAGACGGTGGTTGAAGACCGGAAGTCTTCACATCGTTTGGGTGATTACTGATGATCTTGATTGGGCTGTTAACCCAAGAGGAGAGAATCAGTTGGTGGTCATCTAAATGTACTTGGAGATCGATGGATATGCGAGGAAAGTGCCTTCGGTTTCGTTCAGACCCAGAACGAACTTGTAAATGGACTGTGTGTCTGAGATTGGATTTTGTTCTGTGATTGATTGATCTCTATTAAATATACATCTGTTTGGCGGCGAAGAATTTATTCTCTTGCTTAACGCCCTTCTCTGAGACGTACGAGCTCAGAGGTTGTATATCGATGGACATCAGTCGCGTGGAGTGAATTGCCTGTGTGGCATGCCTAAGTGGAAGATGATCAAGGCTTCTGTTGAAAAGAAAAGTCTTGTGGTTGATGATCAAAGCACGGCCTATGTGGCATAGCTCTGTGTATAACGTGAATTCGCGAGCCTCACACCTCGGTATGAGTCAAAAACGGGATAAAGACCGCTGGTGAACACGATGTTTCTTTCTAGTTATGATGGTGTCAGTGCTTAAACTGGCTGACATTTATATTACTTTCATCTTTGTGGTTGTTGGAATGCGAGGCGCCTCGATTATAGGTCTGTAAGGACCGGGAAACGTGTGTTCAGGAATAACTAATCCTCAAACGTAAGGGAGGACCGTCCCAGCCGATTCCAGGGGTTACCCAGAGTGTGTAGTCCCGAGGCATTTGCTAGAGTTTCTCGAAGTGGAGAGGAGCTTGCCCCTTGCCTCGACTCATGACGGAAATCCAATTTCCAATACGAGATATTTCAGTTTTATTTGTAGAGCCTAGTATTGGCGACATGATAGATGGTACTCATGCCGCCTATGATTGATATTTATGATTGAAACTGTTTTGACACTATACACATATAATGGTATCAAATGATTTGTTTTAAACGTACCAAGCATGTTTGGCTATTACAAGGGAAAACCCTATCCTCCGGCTTGCGTTGCATTGTGTGATGGGACCTGGGTCTTATAATAGCTTCATTTTTCGAAAAAGCATTGCGCTTTTCATTTATATGCACTGGTATTCTTGGGAGGAAACCCGTTCCGTGTTATACGACGTGGTCCCTTGAATTACTCTCTTTTAAAAAACAATGTTAATAACTGTTTTAGTTCTCACACCAGTCACATGACTGACCTGGAGTTTATTGTTTTAACCTAAACTCTGGGTGCCCTTATTTCGACATGGGCAGCTAGTAGTTTTGGTTTTGCAGATTTATATTCACAGGATCCTGATTTACAGCTGGAACGATGCTCGGAAAGCTCTGTATCCGTGTATTACTTTCAGTTGTGTTTTGTATTATTTTTCCGTTGCAGTACTGTATTTAAATCTCTGATATTCTTTGTTGTATAATATTTATTCTTGCTCTGTGATATTCTTGTATTCTGATGGAATTGTTGTAATAAGCAATGAAATGTTCTTCTGTTTGCGTTCTGATTCGTCTTGTCCTCAATTCAATCCGTGCTTTCCTTCACGGGGAAGTTCGGGTCGTTTCAATATTGACTGCGATCTTTGCATTGGCAAACAAACAACATATACAATTAACGATTGAGGACATTTATGACTTAGTATGACATGTACAAAGTCCTGAAATCAAGAACATAAGCTTTAATAGGAGACAGACATAAAATACCTATGGTTTTGTAGCAGAAGTTGTTATAATTACATTATCGAGATCCCTTATTTCGACAAATTTTTATGATTATGTAGAACAATATTTTTAAGTATTCCTTTTCTTGATGATTAAGAATACCAAGTAAGTTACTTACTGCAAATTTTTTGAAGTTGTAATCTATTTTTATCATGGAGAGATCGAATCAAACATTTGATGGAAAACTAACCAAAAAACATGGATTTCTGTCATTAGCATCACTTTTGGAATTTGCAACTCTTTTTAATCGTTACAATACATGAAGCTGAAACTTGAAGTGGTTTATTATGACAAAAATTTCTATTGAATTTTCTAGAAAGCTGTCTTTTCAGTTTGAAAGATTAAAAAGGGGTATAAGTGGCATTTAACTTTTCTATTTCCCTCCAATCTTTAAAGATCTTTCCAAATATATACTAGAGTAATATAAAGGTGGTTTTAGATTGTTTATAAAGGAGTTTTGCATAAGGACGTTGATTTTTATTTAGAAGATGTTTATCTTTTGAAAGAAATGTTCTACAAAAGATATTTAGTTATCTGCCAAAAATGAGTATTTACAAAAGTATTTTACCCCTATTTGATATAAAGAGTATTTTGGAAATAAATATTGATTCTAAATATTTTGTGTAAAGTAGAACTACGTTGGCTTGATCCTATATCTAATTGCCCACCCGATTAGATGAAGGTACGTAGGCAGTCACAAGTGATACTGATGTAGCTACTATAATAATAAAATATATTTTTTTGTTTACTATTTGATATTTCATCTTGTATTGGTGCATCTTTCATGTTTAAAATTTTAAGCATACTGACATATTAATCAAACTTGCAGGAATGAATATCGATGTCGATCTCATCAGAGTTGCATAATGGTATATTATGGTATTTGTATTTAATTTATGTTCAAGCATACCTTGTAAATTAGATGAAAAACTCTGATAAGTGATATTTATTAAAATTCTATCCAATGCACTTAGTGATGTTCTATATTTATTCAAATAAAATGGTAGTTGTCATTGTTTGTTTGGACGAACATTTTTTTATATAATTTTGACTAGTCCTGAAATTCTGGGTCGTTATATAATTAAACCAACTCGAACCGTTCGAAATAAAAAATTCTTCTTGCTTTTCAGGTTTAAAACAAAATTAATACATAGAATCACAAAACAGAATAAATAACATAATATCTCAAAATAGAAATTTTATTACAAAATCAGAGTTTATACAACATTCATTTTACAGTAGAAGATTTAAATACATAATATTTGTAACACCCCACCTCCACCAGGGTGGCTCTTGCAAGCACTCTGACTTTGGAGGGGCGTTTGAATCAGGTAAACATGCATAATGATATATCAAGGCAGAACAAGAACATATGTATATATGTAAACAGAGTAAATAACATAGATAAAACAGCGGAAGATTTCAAAACATTTCAAAACAAGTCTGGTACAACATAGCTTTCCAAATAAACAAGTCTAGATAAAACAACATCAACTAAAAAACTGAAATAAATAAGTGCTATCCCCAATTAAGTGGTAACCATAACTAGCTTCATGTCGAAACCGTACATGAGCTGAAATCCCACAAGCAAGCAATCCGAAATCCAAGCTAAGCTCCAGTATTCCCTCCCTGAGAACCGGGGGGGGGGGGGGGAACGGAAGAAAAGAGGCGAAAGAAAACAGGTCAGTCAAAAAGACTGAGTAAGCCCTACTACAATCAATGTAAACTGATAAAGTTAACTGGCATGAGCAGCAGGGATGAACATATGGATAACAATATACTAGCATGATGATTAACTAACAAGGTAGATAAAGGTGTCATCGCATAATCAGGATTAAGGTTTTGCACCACAGGTGTACTAGCAAACTAACATGACTTGAATAAACAAGTATTGATCCCTTGGCCCAAGCTTTGGCCCAATAACATGAAATGACCCTAATACAAGGTCCAACCAAACGGTCTAGTCGATCGGCTCCCTAAGCCTAACTCGTCACGTGTTGGTGTCAATACGGCCCAATCATAATTGTAGTCGAACTGTGCCGGGTCCACCCTTCGGGTGTATCAAGCCCTAGGGTGTCAACCCCTGGACACCATGAACATGAGTGCACAGTCCCGATCTACTGGTACCCGTGCATGTTTTCTCCGGCTACGGACTATGTGCACGACCAGAGTCCGCCCGGAACTACACCGGCGTACCCTCTGCCGTCACTTTTGGTCACTTACCTCCAGTCCAGTAATCGTGCCCCCACCCTAGCCTAGTCCCTAGGGTCATGATGATACTAACTTGGGATTACTGCTGGAGTGGGCCCCCATTGCTAGGATTTTTCTAGTGGGTTAAGTACGGTTTAACCCTCTTGCTAATCCTGGATTAACTTGGTTAAGTGTAACGATGAGTTCACGACTTAACCCCGATTAATCTACCAAGCCCAAATTGGTTAAGTATTAAGTGGACCATGACTTAACCCTAATCACGAGGCATTAATTAATTTAATGCGCCTTAACCTCTCACATTAGACCTTGTTGTGGTTACTAGTTAAGCCGGGTGGGTCCGGGTAGCTTTACACCACAACTTGGTCTAACCTCGGGTTCAAGGTACAACATGACCAACTTCTCACATTGGGTCCTATTGTTTGTAGCAACTAGTTAAGCCGGTCGGTTCCGGGTAGGTTTACGCTACAAACTCAACCCAACCTCGAGTTGGCCACACTTATCTTTTCTAAGTGTCATGTCCATCATGTTTCCAAAACATGTTACAAGTTTTCAAGCAATTGGGTAGACCTAACTTAATAGGTAAATTCCCAATGGGTAGACCTAACTTAATAGGTAAATTCCCAAGCTTATGTTTTATGTCTTTTAAGTTTACCCAACCCCAAACGCAATCCCATCGCTTACATATCGCAATAGCGCATAAAGGATAGAAAGAGGGAACTTGGCATAATCATGACATAAAGGTATTGAAGCCACAAGCTTAACATGGTGGCATATGAAATGTTCATATGTTCATACACTTGCATATTACATTTTTAGGCCTCAAAAGCATGCATAAAACCAAACTTAGCATATTGGTGATACATGGTGCTAAATGACATGTAGAGATGGCCATAAGTTCGCATTTAGCCTCACATGCAAGTTATCATAAGAGATATGATAACTTACATGTTGCTAAAATGCAACCTTTGGCATAAAGCTTAAAGCTTTATGTTCATAAACCCAAAATAAGCTTGCATAACATGACAGCATGAACAAAATGTTCAACCCAAACTTGCATAACATAACTTGGCATACTTGCATATAAACTTGCATATCACAACATGATAAACTTGCATATCATACATTTAACTTTAGAGTTTAAGTATGAAAGTAGAATAGGGCTTACAATGCTTAAGAAGTCACAAAAATATGACAAAGCCCTTATGAAATCAATTAAACCCAAAATGCAAGCAAAACCCTTGAGCCAAAATGATCAAGACTCTTTCTTTATGATGCAAATATATAAACTTGACTTGAATGCAAGCTAATGATGCTCATACAAGTTTGAAAACACTTATATGCATGGAAAATCACTTAGGAATTTATTTAGGAATTTTATGAAGAGAGTGGAGGCCATGAGAGGATTGATTTTGCCATAGTTTAGTTGTATGAATGAATAATGATGATTTAGGGTAGGTTAGGGTCTTATTTATAGATTAGGCAAGTGTTTTAGGCCATAGGATTAAACCTAGATTCAATCCAAGCCATCAAAGCATGTCTTGGGGAAGAAGTCAAGTGTAGGAACCATCTAGGGCCTTTAGATTAAAGATGAACCATGAGAACCATTCAAATGCAAAATCTGCATTTGAGCGAATCGGCCCACGGGTTGACAGCCAAACACCCTGGATTAACCCCTAGTCGACCCAGCAGGCTCGGGTCGACCTCAAAAATCGGCCGGTTCGGTTATTCCCCTCTCCCAATTCGCTGTTTTGAACATTTTTGCATATTTATTTATTTAATTTTCAATTATATATATATATATATATCAATATATATATATATTTCTCTGCGCAACCCATTTCACTTAATTAAGTATACTTTAATTTGGGAATTTTTCGTGAAACTTCGCGAGGCCATATCTTGGTCATACGGACTCCGATTTTCGAAAACTCGGACTCTATTTCGCGTATTTTTCCGACACGAACGCAATGGCATAGCCCGTTTCCCTTGATTCAGATTTTATAGTTTAATTCTGCCTCCATTTATGTTATAACATGTTATTCAAAAATACGTGTTGTTACAATATTTAATTATATAACTTTATAGATTTGATGAATCCCAAAGTGAATGCTTCTTCCACACACTTTTATTTCGATAGCTGAAGTCTTTAGATTTGGAACACTTGGGTCTGACCCGAGCGTTCCATGCAAAACATAAAACACACAAATCAGGATTAACATATTTCAAGTAAGACAACTTCAATAAAACACTAAATATAATAGTTAATCGTAACATCAAATCTATGTCATATGCAAAATATACATATATGTAGTGTTTGTTCTATATCAGTTGTTTTTTCTATGGACAAATGGTCATGAGAGCCTGCATATACACACATGTACATGTACATGTACATGTGTGCACTGCCTCAGCATCCCTGAAATGAGCAAATAATAAGTGCAAGTAAAGCATGTGCGAGTGACCACACAAGCCGAAGACAAAACAATGCAACAAGTATAACATGAAACATTAACATGCTTTCAGGGTAGGGACAAACTAGTACACAAATACATAGCAGTGTACCCAAAGCAAAGCATTAACAAGGCATTTCAGGCCAAAAAAGTTCAAGACAGTAACATATTGGTGCAACAACAGGGATAAGGGCAAAATAGCTGTCGAGTTACAATTCAGGCAAGAAGGCAAAATAACTTTTTCGTACAGCAACATAACACACAATATAGTGACAAGGTGTCAAGTATGTCCAACTAATTATTCTCCTAACCAAGTATGTGGTGTCCAAAATGGGTATACAAACAACTCACATATACATACTTTTCAGGTTTCATGCAAAAATTACTCACATATACATGCTAGGTTAATTCAAATGTGGACAAAAGATGTTCCAGTTTCAATTGATGGCCATATATACATTTCAAGTTAAAATCAAATATGAAGAAAAGATGTTCCAATTTCAAATGATGGCCACATATACATTGCTAGAAACTTTTCTTAATGTAATCTAAGGTTAATGGTTTGTTTTAGGTATCTCATAACCCTTTCAATAGCATGCTAATGCTATGTACTAGATCGACTAGTAAACCCGCACAATAATCCCAAGACATAGGCAATGTCGGCGTTAGTATAATCAGTGGCATACCGAAGGCTCCCAATAACACTTATATAATCAAATTGTCTTACACCTTCACTAGTTGGTGTACATGAAGTTTTACAATTAAAGTAATTGTATTTCATTAAATACTTCTCAATACAGTGAGATTGATCGAAAGAAAGGTCCTTTTTGGACATAGTAATCTTAAAACTAAGCATTACACTTGATTCACTTAGATCCTTCATATCAAAATAAACACTTAATAAAAATATAGAGCTTTTTTGTAGCATAAATATTTAACTCAAAAATATGTGGATTATCCATATCTAAACACAAAATAGTGCAAATGTTATTCTCAAATTTATAATAAATGCAGTTGCCACTTTGATTAACTACGAAACCATGAGAGATTGTTAAGTTATCAAAATTTTCATGTTATTGCTTAGGTGCTTGTTTTAAACTATGTAATGATTTAGTTAACTTGCAAACTTTATGGTCTTGACCATTAACTACAGAACCTTCAGGTATGTACATACGAATTCTCACTTCTAATTTACCCTTTAAAAATGTAAATTTAACATCCATTTGATGTATTATCATATCATGAACGGATGTAAATGAAATTAGTATATGAATGGATGTAATTCTAGTTATAGATGAAAAATGTCAAAAATATGCATTTTCTCTTTGCTTAAATCATTTAGCTAGCAAACAACTTTAGTTTTATCAACTGTATCATCAGGTTCTTTTATCTTGTTAAGTACCCATTTATATCCTATAGATCTACGAGTAGGTGGTAAATGTGCAAGTACCATGTCTTGTTGGATTCCAAAGAATCCATATCATCATTTATAGCCTCTTACCAAAAATCATCATCTAATGAACGTAAAGCTTCTTGGAGGTTTATGGGAATCCTTCTCATAGTAAAAGCGCATAAATATGAACTAAAGTCTTTTGTGATTCTTGCCCTTTACTTCTTCTAGGTTCAATTTTAGAAAATACATTTGGTTTTGTCTTAATAACCATGGTGTTACTAGTAGATGTGCCCTCACTATTCTTTAATTAAAAATGAAATTTAAGCTCATAAAAACCAATATCATTAGATTCAATTATTTCATGTTTTTTCTGATTATAAAATCTGTATTCTTTACTATTTACAACATACCCAATGAAAACACTGTGACGGCCCGCCCCGCACCAGCCGACATTTCCTCCGAAAGTGCGCTATGCACATGCCTAACTAGCATGGAACGGTCGCCAAAGAAAGGAAAGAAGAGAATGAACTAATAGAAAACCTGTAGAATGTCTCACAGCGCATGGAACAAAATATAATAATAATATAATTTTGACATAAAACAGGAGAGATAGTGCATAAGCTGAAAACTAAACCAACATAGCAGCGGAAATCCAAATACAGCTTATGATCCAACATCATTATTACAGCTTTAAACTGTCTCTAAAGCAAAATAAAGCTAAAGTAGAAGATGCACTACTAATGCCCAAGCAGTGATCTTCAACAACACTGGGAGAATACTATATGTATCATATATGGAAGCCTTCTGCTTGTCTCCGGATCAGCTACTCGTGCATACCCAGCCAACCTGTCTCTAGTATGCTCGTGAGAGCACCCAGAGTAATAATAAGAGACATAAAACTCTAGGTCAGACAAAAAGCCGGGTATGAGCGATAAGCAACTAAACAGAAAAATAACAGGTATACTAAACCATACCTGAACCAGGACCTACAACCAAAGAGTTAGCACTACATACCGTACAATACTCTAAGGTGCCACTGAACAGTTGGTGTAAAGATAACGGGGGTGGGGTGTGCATGTCATAATGATGGCAAACCAATCAAGCATAGCAACCATCCTCACATCTTTCACTCAGTGCGTAAAGCATACAATATCTACTGCTTCGATCACTAGACCCATCGAAGTAGTGACGGAGTTCAACCTGTACAACTACTGCTACTACCAAGCTTATCACATGGAGTCATGACCAAACCTTTACAAATGACCCCACTTCATTGGTCTATAGCCCTTTTAGTCGTACCTAGGCCACTGTGGCCCTGAATCTGTTTACGTACTCCCTATACATAGTGATCCAAAGTTATAGACATCGACAACCCCTTAGCCCGCGTCCCGCAGCAAAGCCCAACTCATGGAGTTGACTCGTTGGTTCCCAACTGGATCCTGAGTACAAACTTCCCATTAGGACTACCTTTGCATCTCAGGTTATTGGTCTTCTTCGGATCGGTTCTTCACTTCAGTCTATACTTCAAATTTGGATCGTGATTCACGCCTCAAGTCCAAGCATCTCGGTTCGGATTGGTCGAGCTACCCCCCTCGGATCAGGTCGGGGTCCACATCTTGTGGTGGTTTGGATCGGTCATCATCACCTTCTGGCGGATCGGGTCGGGTTCTTCAAGTCCAATCGCCATGCATCGGTTCGGTTTGGAGGTGGCCATGCGGGTCGGGTCGGATAAGATGCTCTCCAATTTTCCAGATCGTCTCGTGGATACACAGCTTGGAGGGGCGGTTCGGCTCGGGGGTCCTTCCTCCGATCCGATCCGGATCAGCCAGATTCCTGCACTTCTTCCAGCGACTGTTTACGCCATTCGACGGCGTTTTCGACCAATCTAACACTTCTAGACAATCAAAAATCATGCCATATGGTCATAACAACATGTACAATCAATCATAAAAACCAAAACAACAACTATAGCATGTAAAATGGATCAAACATACCCAAAATCCCATATTTTCCCTTAAGCATGTTTAGGCAAAACTAATGATATGATTAGCAAAACTTAATCAAATCAACCCAAGTTTCTAACAAAGGTCTAAAACATCATTTAAGAATTTATAAGTATTTTTCCAGAATTTTATTATGTCTAATTTCGTTAATCCTCACTAATTACCATTAATCAACCGTAATTAGTGCAAAACTATGCAAATCACTCACCTTGGCCACAAATAAAATTTTCAGAACTGAAACCTCGCTTATTTGAGCGAATACTGATGTCTAACAGCAGCTCTAATACTGATTTGGTGAAGATCTTCTTTGATTTTGTGTTGCTAAGCCTAATCCTTGATTAAACGGTGATTAGAGATGATTCTAGATGTTGGCGGCCATTGTTAGGGTTCAAGAACGAAAGTGGCGGCTGAAAAATAAAAATAAGATCGTTCTCTAACTGATTTCAGTCTTCTCATAACCATAATCCCGAAATTCCCCATTGGGCCTAGCTGTTAATCACCCGGTTAAGCCCAATAAAGCTGTTTTTCACCATCTGAAACTTGTTTCATCCATATATCCCAAATGGTAAGTCCGTTTGGCTAATGTGACCACTCTACGGAATTGTAAACCAAAATCCGGAGCCAATGGAAGTGGTTTCAGGTCAAAATTTCTTTCCAGTCAAAAGTTATGGACAAAACAATATCAGCTAAGGCAAAATGGTCATTTAAAAATCGACAAAAATCATGAACATGGGAAATGACCCCAATAGTCGTCTCCCAAAGTTACATGACCATAGGACTTCATATGTGAAAGAAATAAATATTCTAGGATCCTTTGATGCGAAGAATGCGGGTCGTTACACTCTCCCCTCCCCCCCTCCCTTAAGAAATTTCGTCCCCAAAATTCCTTAACCCAAAACATACAAAGAATCCCGCATGCCTATCAGCCACATACAATAATCAAATATGCAAAACAAACTAACAAGCCTATCCTAGCATGCGGAAAGACTAAATCGAAGTTAAAATCTTACCAGACGAAGAGTTCTGGATATGTCTTCCTAATGCTCTCCTCTGTCTCCCAAGTACAGTCATTCTCATTCTCGCCCCCACTGGACTTTGACTAGATTCACCGCTTTCCTTCGAAGTTGCTTCGTATCGTTCCCAACAATACGCATAGGCTTGCGGTTCCCAACCGCCTCGGGTTCAACTTCGATATCATCCAACTAATCAGGTGAAATAGTCACAGTTAGGTCGTACACGAACTTTCTTAACTGGGAAACATGAAATACGTTGTGAACTCCTGCCATCTTCTCTGGTAATTCAACTTTGTATGCCAAATTCCCAGTTTGCTCAAGAACTGGAAATGGACCAACAAATCTTGGTGCTAACTTGCCTCTCCTGCCAAATCGTATCATGCTCTTCAATGGAGAAATCTTGACAAACACCAAGTCGCCAATGGAGAACTTTAATTCTCTTCTCCTTTTATCAGCATAACTTTTCTGCCTATCTTAGCCAACCTTCATTCGCTGTTGGATAACCTTAATCTTGTCTGAAGTTTCTCTTATCACATCGGGTCCAAGCACGAACTTCTCACCAGTTTCTACCCAACATAACGGTGAGTTGCACGGTCTTCAGTACAAAGCTTCAAATGGAGCCATATTGATACTGGATTGATAGCTATTATTATATGCAAACTCTACTAGATGCAAATGGTTATCCCGCGATCCACCAAAATCCAGTACACAAGCTCTCAAGAGGTCTTCTAACACTCGATTCACCCTCTTTGTCTGCCCTCAGTTTGAGGATGATACGCGGTACTGAGATGTAATTCTGATCCTAACGCCTCTTGTAAGATCTTCCAAAATCCATTAGTGAACAACGGATCTCGGTCACTCACAATGCCTTTGGGTATTCCATGAAATCTCACTACCCACTTTATATACAGTTCCGCTAACTTAGCTGCCGTCATGTTTGACTTAACGGGTATAAACCTTGCACTCTTAGTCAATCGGTCCACGATCACCCAAATGCTATCATGGCCCGATCTAGTCCTTGGTAACCCATCAATGAAATCCATCGAGATTTGTTCCTATTTCCATTCTGGAATTTCTAATGGGTGTAACAAACCACTAGGCTTCTTTTGCTCAGCTTTAACTAGCTGGCAGTTCATGCATTTGGATATAAACTTCCCAATGTCTCTTTTCATCCCTTCCCAGTAGTAGGTCTGCTTCATGTCTCGGTACATCTTGTTATCACCGGGATGTATAGTCAGTTTTGAGTGATGACATTCTCTAAGCACTTCATCTCTCAATCCATTGACATTGGGTACAACTAGTCTTCCATTCTTTCTAAGCCATCCATCTCGATCAAGCCCATACTTGTTCATCTCCTCATCGATACCCATCTCTATCTTGGAGATGATTTCCAATAGGTTAGGATCGTTCCTCTGACTGGAACCAATCCGCTCAATCAAAGTGGGTTTGATCGTCAAACTTGCTAACATTTCTGGATCCAATTCGCACTTTGGTCTGAAATCATACCCAGCGATGTACTCCAGTTGCTTCCATTCTAGAAATATAGCCCCTAAACTGGCATGTCTTCTACTCAATACATCAGCCACCGCATTGCCCTTTCCTGGTGTATATGCGATGTCGAAATCATAGGAAGCTAAGAATTCTAACCATCTTTGCTTTCGGAGATTTAGATCTTTCTGAGAGAAGAGATACTTTAACGACTTATGATCGGTAAACAACTCGAATCTTTCTCCCAAGAGATAAAGTCTCCACATCTTCAATGCGAACACGATCGCTGCCAGTTCCAAATCTTGGGTAGGGTACCTTTTCTCATGCGGTTTCAGTTGCCGACTTGCATAAGCTACAACCCTACCTCCTTGCATCAATACAACACCTAGCCCTGTGCCACATGCATCCGTATATACTGTCATTTCTTCATTCCCCTTAGGAATGACTAACACTGGTGCACATGTCAACTTGTCCTTTAGACACTTGAATGCATTCTCGCACTTTTCGTCCCAGACAAAAAACTTGATTCTTCTTGGTCAACTGGGTCAACGGTGCTGCTATTTTGGAGAAGTCTTGGATAAACTTACGATAATATCCAACTAACCCCAAGAAACTTCTTACGTCCGTTGCATTCTTGGGCGTAGACCAATCTTGTATCGTAACCACCTTTGCAAGGTCCACGACAATACCATTCCCTGAAACAACATGGCCCATGAATCTCACTTCTCTCCTCCAGAAGTGACACTTAGAAAACTTTGCTTTCAATTGGTGTTTTCTCAACACCTCCATCACTATTCTTAAATGTTCCTTGTGTTCTACCTCTGTCCTTCAATAGACCAAAATATCATCCACGAACACAAGGACAAACTTTTTCAACTGATCTCTGAATACCCTATTCATACGATCCACAAAGTATGCTGGGGCATTGGTCGGCCCAAATGGCATGACCAACCACTCATAAAATCCAGACGGCATCCGAAATGCCATTTTAGCTATACTCTCAGCTTCCACTCTAAGCTGATGAAAATCTGTCGCAAGATCCAACTGAGAGAATACTCTCGCACCACTTAACTGATCAAACAAATCATCTATCCACGGTAGAGGATACTTATTCTTCCTCGTCATTTTATTCAACTCGCGGTAGTCTACACACAAACGAAGGGAACCGTCCGCCTTGGTAGCAAACACAACTGGTGCTCCCCATTCAGAAACACTCCTTCTGATAAATCCCTTCTTCAAAAAATCACTGACTTACACCTCGAGCTCTCGCTGCTCCCTTGGTGCCATACGACGAAGTGGCATCACTGTAGGTCTGGCATCTTTCACTAAATCAATACGGAACTCAATCTCTCGGTGTAGTGGAAGCCCGGTCACTTCCTCGAAGACGTCCGGATAATGGCCAACCACGGGCAACCCTGACAACTCACTATGCAGGATGTCGAGGGAATTTAGAAAACTAGCCATTACCTCATCACCGGGTAGACCACTAAACACTACCCTCCGCCCATCATCCGCCCTAGCTGTCACCAAAAAGCCCTCACAGTCTACCACCACCACGTACTTTGGAGCTAATCGACTCCCAAAATAATGCCAAACCCAGTAAAGCTCAAAACAAAGCAATCACAAACAAACATGCATCCATGACTCGATAAGACCACATTACGACAAATCATGCTAATGTTAGTTGAACCACCAATCGGGTTCGTCACTACTAAAGGCTTATCAACAATCTCGGGCTCCAATCCCAACCTATCTACCAGGTCACTAGATATGAAAGAACTGGAAGCCCCGGTATCAAACAAAAATCTAACAGGAACATCATAAATAGAAAGCATACCTTGAATAACGACATTCTTCCCCTTCTCCGCCGCGGTTGGGGCATTGACGAAGAAGGAATAGCATTAAGGGCATATGCTTTCACCATCTGCTTTTCTTTAGGGGGTTGCGGACACCTTTCCTTGTGATGTCCCACTTGACCACAGTTGAAGCACTTCCTATCCGATGGCTTGGCCCGACACTCTTTGGCATAGTGGCCCTTCTTGCCACAGCTGAAGCACTCAACATCTTTCTTATTCTTTTTCTGGCCATCCTTAATCTAGTTCTGCTTCCTCTTATTCTGAGAACCACCCTTGCCTCCACCACTTGCTTGAGGCTTTGGCTCCTCTGCGGATGCAACCTCAGTCTTCGACTTAGGGTAAAGACTCTCTGACCTCAATGCTTTCCCCACAATCGATTCAAACGTCTCATCGATGTGGTTAATAAGCCTTTCCCCCAAGTACTGATCCAGGCTAGTTATGAACTTCTCATTCTTCTTCTCGGCAGTATCAATAAGAGATAACCCATACTTCGACAAAGTGTCGAATTCGGAAATATACTCCGAGACAGCTCTTCCATTATGCTTGAGTTCCAAGAATTTCTTAAACAACAATGTCTTCTAAGCGGCTGGAATGAACTTATCGCTAAAGCGAACCTTAAACTGCTCCCAAGTAATCTGATCCTCGGGAGTAGCTGCCTTTATAGCATTCCACCAATTCATTGCCCGTCCTTGCATCTTGACAGGATGCTAGCCTTCTCTTCATCGCATCCTCGATACCCAAGTCTTCGAAGATACGCTCGCAGCTATCTTACCAACCCTGAACATCAGTAGCCGATTCCGTTCCGTGGAACGACTTCCCGCCAAGACTAGTATAATTCTTGTTTAGCTTGGCGAAATCGGCCCTAGGCGCTTGCACTATTGGACCACCACCATTACCGCCATTGTGAGCTGCCCTCTGCACATCCCTAAGAATCTCCCTCATGAGGTCAATAAACATCGTCCTCATGTCAGCAGCATTCCCATTATTGGCTCCTCTACCGGTACCTCTTGCATATCGGCTCATCGTTCAATCTGTGAAGAGAAAACGATTAACCATCCCCATGTGGTGCTAGTGCAGTGCGACTTCATCCTTAGCTATACTAATAGTATATATATAGTTTTTGAAAACCAAAATAATCACAAATACGCGCTCTCATATACGTATACTATCTCTCCCTAATGACTTTCCAAAGTTAACCACGCAACCTAGGGCTCTGATACCAAGTGTGACGGTCCGCCCCGCACCAGCCGACATTTCCTCCGAAAGTGCGCTGTACACATGCCCAACTAGCACGGAACGATCGCCAAAGAAAGGAAATAAGAGAATGAACTAATCGAAAACTTGTAGAATGTCTCACACCGCATGGAACAAAATATAATAATAATATAATTTTGACATAAAACAGGCGAGACAACGCATAAGCTGAAAACTAAACCAACATAGCAGCGGAAATCCAAATACAGCTTATGATCCAACATCATTATTACAGCTTTAAACTGTCTCTAAAGAAAAAGAAAGCTAAAGTAGAAGATGCACTACTAATGCCCAAGCAGTGATCTTCAACAACACAGGGAGAATACTATATGTATCATAAGTGGAAGCCTCCTGCTCGTCTCCGGATCAACTACTCGTGCATACCCAGCCAACCTATCTCTAGTCTGCTCGAGAGAGCACCCAGAGTAATAAGAAGAGACATAAAACTCTGGGTCAGACAAAAAGCCTGGTATGAGCGATAAGCAGCTAAACAGAACAATAACAGGTATACTAAACCATACCTGAACCTGGACTTGCAACCAAAGAGTTAGCACTACATACCGTACAATACTCTAAGGTGCCATTGAACAGATGGTGTAAAGATAATGGGGGTGGTGTGTACATGTCATAATGATGGAAAACCAATCAAGCATAGCAACCATCCTCACATCTCTCACTCAGTGCGTAAAGCATACGATATCTATCGCTTCGATCACTAGACCCATCGAAGTAGTGACGGAGTTCAACCTGTACAACTACTGCTACTACCAAGCTTACCACATGGAGTCATGACCAAACCCTTACAAATGACCCCACTTCATTGGTCTATAGACCTTTTAGCCGTACATAAGCCACTGTGGCCCTGAATCCGTTACGTACTCCCTACACATAGTGATCCAAAGTTATAGACATCGACAACCCCTTAGCACGCGTCCCGCAGCAAAGCCCAACTCATGGAGTTGACTCGTTGGTTCCTAACTGGATCCTGAGTAAAAACTTCCCATTTGGACTACCTTTGCATCTCGGGTTATTGGTCTTCTCCGGATCGGTTCTTCACTTCGGTCTATACTTCAAATTCGGATCGTGATTCATGCCTCAAGTCCAAGCATCTCGGATCGGTCGAGCTACCCCCATCGGATCGGGTCTAGGTCCACATCTTGTGGTGGTTCGGATCGGTCATCATCACCTCCTGGCGGATTGGGTCGGGTTTTTCAAGTCTAATCGCCATGCATCGTTTCGGTTCGGAGGTGGCTATGCGGGTCGGGTCGGAGAAGATGCTCCCCAATTTTCCAGATCGTCTCGTGGATACATAGCTTGGAGGGGCGGTTCGGTTCGGGGGTCCTTCCTCCGATCCGATCCGGATCGACCAGATTCCTACACTTCTTCCAGCGATTGTTTACGCCATTCGACGGCATTTTCGACCAATCTAACACTTCTAAACAAACACAAATCATGCCATACAGTCATAGCAACATGTGCAATCAATCATAAACACCAAAACAACAACTATAGCATGTAAAATGGATCAAACATACTCAAAATCCCATATTTTCCCTTAAGCATGTTTAGGCAAAACTAATGATATGATTAGCAAAACTTAGTCAAATTAACCCAAGTTTCTAACAGAGGTCTAAAACATCATTTAAGAATTTATAAGTATTTTTCCAGAATTTTATTATGTCTGATTTCGTTAATCTTCACTAATTACCCTTAATCAACCGTAATTAGTGCAAAACTATGCAAATCACTCACGTTGGCCACAAATAAAATTTTCAGAACTGAAACCTCATTGATTTGAGCGAATACTGATGTCTAACAGCAGCTCTAATACTGATTTGGTGAAGATCTTTGATTTTGTGTTGCTAAGCCTAATCCTTGATTAAACGGTGATTAGAGATGATTCTAGATGTTGGCGGCTATTGTTAGGGTTCAAGAATGAAAGTGGCAGCTGAAAAATGAAAATAAGATCGTTCTCTAACTGATTTCAGCCTCCTCATAACCCTAATCCCGAAATTCCCCATTGGACCTAGCTGTTAATCACCTGGTTAAGTCCAATTAAGTTGTTTCTCACCATCTGAAACTTGTTTCAGCCATATCTCCCAAATGGTAAGTCCGTTTGGCTAATGTGACTACTCTACGAAATTGTAAACCATCATCCGAAGCCAATGGAAATGGTTTCAGGTCCAAATTTCTTTCCATCAAAAGTTATGGCCAAAACAGTATCAGCTAAGGCAAAACGGTCATTTAAAAATCGACAAAAATCATGAACATGGGAAATGACCCCAATAGTCGTCTCCCAAAGTTGCATGACCATACGACTTCATATGTGAAAGAAATAAATATTCTACGATCCTACGATGCGTAGAATGTGGGTCGTTACAAACACATTCTTAAGGTCTACTTGCTAGTTTAATTCTTTTAGGATAAGGAATTTTAACATAAGTCAAACATCTCCAAGTTCAAAAATAAGGCAGTTTGGGTTATTACTTTTTGAAAATCTCAAAAGTCGAAGTTTTACTTTTAGACTTAGGAATTCTATTTAATATATAACAAATAGTCAATAAGATTTCACTCCCAGTGTTTTGCTGCATCTGAAATTATAAAATAGCTACAACTAATTAGTTAAAGATTCTATTATTTCTTTCAACTTTACTATACATTTCAGATAACTAAGCAGCAGTACTTTCATGAATTATTTCGTGTAGGTTAATAAAAATTAATAAATGATGTAGATTCGTATTATGTTCCTCTATCATTACGAAGTCTTTTAATTTTCTTACTGAACCTGTTATCAATTTCAGTGACAAATAATTTAAACATATCAAATGCAACACTTTAATTTTTCATAAGATAAACATGGCTAAAGTTAAAATTATCATCACCGAATGTGATAAAATATCTTTTATCATCTCTAGTTAAAACCTCATCATTTCACATATATTAGAATGAATCAAATCTAATGGTTCAGAAATTCTATGAACTGACTTATGAGGTTTCTTACTAATTTTTGGTGGAATATTGGGTTCACATTTATCAAAATCAGTCAGTGACATTTTAGAAACTAACCTTAATGTGCTCATGTTATGAATTATACATTTACTGGCACTGTAGATTCTTTATGCTCGATATCAAAATCACACAACATATTGTTTACTTTATTAGATTCAACATTAAGTCTAAACATACCTCACAAGCATTACCCTTCCCTACAAAAGTTCCCTTATAATCCAAAGTGTACAGATCATCCCCTGGTCACTTAAGTTAACCCAACCTATTTAGAATAAGTGAATATTTGGCTTAGATCTTTAAAACCAAACTTAATGCACAAAATCTTCTTCTCAAACAAAGATTATAATTAGGTCCATATAATGTAGTTATTGAAAATTGCACAAGATTATGCAATTATTTAGTGAATAATTACATATATTTACGTAATTATGTCCAAAAACTCTATGAATTTTTTGTAATTTTCTTTATGAATAATTGTGGAAGCTTGCGCAATTTTTTTGTGAAAAATTGCGGAAATTTCCGCAGTTTTTCGTTTGAATAGTTGCTGAAATTTCCCCAATTTTTTGATATAGTTGGTTAAATTTCTACAACTAATCACTGGATAATTGCATAAATTTATACAATTATTAGTTGTCCATATTGATACACACACCTACTTCAACATATACATATTTGTTGGCCATATTGGGATAACGATGGATATTCATATGAGAATATATCATTTATATGTTTGTGGCTAAATACTGATGTTAGTGAATGCAGTTTCGTGAACATAAAGTTAATTTAGGTGTTTAGTTGTGAAGTACATATCACTAAGGATTTACAGTCCAGATATATGAGTTAAGTTTTACATTCCAAGTATGTACTTAGACATGCGATGTTAAGCAAGCTGTAAACATGGAGAAACGAATCCACAATGGGCAGTTGGAATAGAAGTCAAGAACACTTAGGTAAACGATCAGACTATCCAAAATAGCAAGTATGCATAGTTCTATCAGTTATTTGAACTGATTGTCTTAAACAATTTTATTAGAGATGAAACACCACAAAATCAACACTTAAAATCCCCATGGATCTTGATTGCTTATTGAAACTTACCCGTTAAAAAGACTAAAGAGGACAGTTGAACAAAACCATATTTGAAAGCAGCACCCTTTGTGTTGTCCTCATGCTAAAATGGGTAATGCAGTCACATGTAAGAATACTGCTAATGACTGTACAAGCTACCAAAAATGCTAAACCGTGGCAAATACAATTGCATGGGAGCACTCACACCCACTAATAGGAGTTCTTTATGATAAAGTTATGATCTTAGGTTAGCTCACCTGTTTGGTTTACTTTTATGGTTGGATATATTGACACCATTAATATGAAGTTTCACGAGTCTTTCCATATTAATCCAGAGTTTGAGTTATTTTTAATCAATCTCAAGTATTGAATATTGGAGGTCTCTTCCCATATTGATCTCATTTACCGATTTACCTGTTAAGTAAGTTTCAACTTTTAATCTTCCCATCTTTTTTTTATGTTGCTAAACACATTTTTGAAACCGCTTTATAACACTAAACCGACCCTTATGCTACTGATTTTTCAACCTCTCCAGCTAGTTTTGTATCAACATCTTCTTCTCCAGTTAGAATTGGTGATACTTTGGCCTCCTTGTTCACTCAGCAACTCACATTGCGCCCCTCCCCCCACCCAATGTCCTGGAGCAAACATGCACTTTTGAAGTACACGTTACGTGCACCATCTGCCACGTGTCTTCCCCAGCCTCCTTCTCTGCCCCTTTTACTTCCTACCCCGGATTTACATTACATGCAACTCCTTTTGGCTACTCCATTATTGTCACTACCTCTCCCATCATCTTACCCTCCTTATCACCTATAAACTACATGAGGCAAAGGCCAAAAACATGCAACAGAATAAGACTTTTTTCATTTGTGAATCTTCTCAGCACCACAAGAAAATGCCAAAAAAAAAAACATTGCAGACCATACAACAAAATTTCATAGTCTGGATCATTCACACCAACCTCAACACACGTGCAAACTCCAGTGTGCAAGGTAGGAACACTACAACAAAGAGCTTGACATTTACAATATTGAACATAGACCACAAATAAAAGTAGTAAGGATTGAAGAGGAGGCGATAACACTGACATAGACGAAGTAAAAGATGCCTTATTCCAAACTACTACCACACATCACTAACGCAACCACAAGACTTCGTAGCATAGTTATCACTTTATCTAGTGGAGGTGAAGGATGTGCATAGCCGCGAATGATGAACAAACCACAAACGCTAATGATCAGATCTGACACAGATCGCCTCCGTCTCATCTTAACTTTTGTAGCCTCTCGACCAGCTCTTTCTTTCGAATCATTCTCTACTTTTATGTCGTTGATTGCTTGTTGTCCGTCCTGCAAGAGAAGTTGTTCTATTTTCAACCTTTCTTCCGATCTGAACTCGCCCAGTCTGCTACCACATGGTATGGTAGTAACTTGTTAACAACATCCTGGATAGAAGCGAAAGGCCGCTTCATATCAGGATTGATGACGCTCAACGCATCCTGCTGAGCCATCTCCACCTCCTTAGGATTCCCTCCCTACCTCGCCATCGTTGCTTCCATCGTCACCGCCGCCTTGACCTCCTGCTGCATCTGAAGCTATACTTGGAAATTTGGAACTTCAATTTGGGATTTTCGAATTTCCTTTCTTTTTGTTGTGTGTAGAAACTGAAGTCGAGAATTGAAAGTGATTAAAAGGGGGGAAATGGGAATGCAATCTTTTAACGAAGTGTTGAATCCGGTTATACAGGTCAACTAGTGATTGGGATCAATATGGAAAGGGACCTTCAATACTTGGGATTAATTAAAAATAATCCAAACTTGAAATTAATATGGGAAAACATGTGGATCTTCGGATTTTCATGTCAATTTGTCCTTTATGATTTTGCATTTTCATCCATATAAAAAAGCAAACGACATATGTTTAGATTGAAAAACGACTGTTAAGAACACAAAGTTACCATACAAAAAAACAGCTGTTAATTATTATTTTTATTTTTAAGAGAAATCGAAGAATGATAAATAATTTATGTCTCAGCTCTTTTTATTTTTTGTAAACTAAATATTCAAAACCGAAGGCACAATTTATACCAAATGCCACCTAAAGTGTTGAGTTTCTTTATATTTTAATATATATATATATATATATATATATATAGAGAGAGAGAGAGAGAAAGAGAGAGGCAGGTTCGAAAACACCTTAAACAGTGCAGCACCCCAAATGCCCCTCGATCTCCACCAAGTATTTCCCCTTCTCTCTCCTTCCACTCACTCTCTCACTTCCCACTCACATTCTTTAATATAAACAGGTGGTAGAAATCAGGGGGCATTTGGAGTGCTCCATTTTTGCGCTGCAACCGAACGCTTGCCATATATGATTGAGGAGCATTTGGGTTGCTGCACTGTTTAGGGTGTTCTCGAACCTGCCTCTCTCTCTCTCTCTCTATATATATATATATATATATATATATATATATATATATTGTAATTTGGTTCCTTTATTGCAAAACCAATCATATACTTCATATATATGCCTCATCAAAACTTCATGCCCCCCTAATGAGTACCACATAAGGAAAAAGAGCACATATATAATCCATATATTAACAAATGTACACATCAGTCCAAAATCATTACAAGCATAACAATCAGACAAGCCTCAAAACCTCTTCCTCTCCCTCTCGACAAAACATAACATATCAAATACAAAAGAACATAAAAATCAAAACTAATCAGCCTGTATCCTTCAGCTCCACACCCCATCTTCTTAGAAAATTAACATTCTGCTCTGAACGTTTTGATTTACTGCCATTGTTATTGGTTAAGTAGTGCACTTCTCTTTCAATATTCTGCACTTTAACTTCTTTTTCTATACTTTTTCCATTAAATTATCTCAAATTTCTTTCCATCCAAATGTGATAAATCACACATGTGAAAACTGCATAGGCCACATCCTTTAACTGATCTTTACATTTGAACATAGGCAGAATCTTCTCAGTTTCCTCCTCCAAAGAACCAAGTGAAAATGCATCAAATCCAAGCTTCATAGTAAAATATTCCCAAACATATTTAGAGAATTCACATGAAAAAACAGATGACTTACTGTTTCCTCTTCAATACCACATAAAACACATCCACCATCCTCAATGACACCAAACTTCTTCAACCGGTTTTTAGTGCCAAGTCTATCCTTATGTGCTAAAAAAGTAATCATGGACATCCTCTTAACATTTGAATTATGCCAAATAACTTTGTAAATTCCATTGAATTCTGCTTTTGTCTCACATGTTGTCAAGCTTTATCAAAAGAGAATTCACCACCCCCTGTCCACTCATAAAAATCAAAGTTAGCATTTCTTTTAATTTTCACATTATTTATTTCATTCTGAATTTCTTTTGTAGCTAGATGGAGATGGCTATTAAGTTTTCCTTCCTGCATAATACATGAAACCAATTCTTCCTTTTTCCCAAAAACTGAAATCTGGATGTGCCTATAATATCAACCAAACACCTACTATTCAACCAATGCTCAAACCACAATGATGTATTCAACCCATTAGCTAACACCTTATTAAAAAGTTGTTTTCCTGGATTTCTCAATCTCAAAATAGTTTTCCAAGTGCATGATGCATTATTATCAATTTCCATGTTCCAAAAAAATTTCTTACCCTAATATTTCTGCCTCATCCATTCACTCCATAAAGAAGAAGATGTTAATACTTTTCATAATAATTTAATACCTGCGGCTCTTTTCAAATCTGAAAAGGATTTAAATCCTACTGCACCTTCAGATCTTGGCAAACACAGTTTGCTCCAACTTATTTTATGTGTAGAATTACCCCAAAAAAATTCAGCACACATCGTGTGCAACTTATCAATCAAGTGTTCAGGCAATTGATAAACAAAGATCCAATATAAAACAGTTGGAGTCACTACACTTTGAATTAATTCTGCATGACCAGCAAAACTAAAATTAACATCCCAACCTTAAATTTTAGCCTGAACCTTACTAAGCAATGCTTGACATTCATTGTAGTGTAAATAATTAGATGATATGGGGACTCCTAAATACTTAACTGAAAATTGACCTACTTGAAAATTCAAGATAGATGAAACTTCAGAAGTATATTTAGCTTGTGAACTAAAAATTATTTTAGTTTTCAAACTGCTCACAGTTAAACCACTATATTTCTAAAGATTATCAAATAACTCCTTTAAAGCAACTGCATAACTAGGAAGACTTTTCCCAAACACCATTAAATCATCAGCATAGAGTAAATGGGAAACTAGTGGTTCAAATTTATGCACTGGATAAAATCTCTTTTCAGCTACCTTTATGTTCATACAATATGTAAAATATTCTAAGGCAATAGAGAATAAATATGGTGATAATGGGTCCCCCTGTATTAACCCTCTATTTGAAAATATAAATCCAGTAGGTATCCCTTGCATCAATATAGAGAAGGTAGTGTTGAATACAAGCATATATGATGTTAATAAACTTAACAGGAAAACCTATAACCATCATAATATGACATATGAACTCCCTATTATCATATCATAAGCCTTATTAAGATCCACTTTAACACATAATTTGCTGACCCCTGGCCTCTTAAAATCCCTCAATAATTCATGTGCTAGAAGAATGTTATCCCCAATATATCTAGATTGAATGAATGCGTACTGGTTTGGGGATACTAAATGAGAGAGATACCATTTAATCCTATTACACAGAATTTTACTGAAAATTTTGTAATACATATTGCAACAGGCTATAGGTCTATATTGTGAAATTTTAGAAGGCCTATCAACTTTTAGTATCAAAGTTAAAAATGTGTGATTGCTACCTTTAGGTAATTTGGCTGAACTGAACATGTCTTGTATAGCATCTAACAATTCTAACTTTCGATCTTCCCAATGCAGTTTATAGAATTTAGAATTCATACCATCTGGTCCTGGGTTTGAGTCTTCATGAACTGAGAATACTGCACATTTGATCTCTTCTAAAGAAATTGGTTTCATAAAATCTTGCTTTCCTTTATCATTAATAATATTTACAGATTGGAATGAAGGGAACTCCATGCTAACATCTCCATTATATAATCTTGTATAGTACTCAATAGCTTCAACTATTAATTCTTCCTGGTTATATAATAAATTACCATTAGCATCAATTAAAGATTTAAGATTATTTGAGTACCTTCTCAATGACATTTTGGAGTGAAAAAACTTTGTGTTAGTATCTCCATCCTGCAACCATGAAACTTTTGATTTTTGCTTCAAATTCCAGAATTTAATATGCTTTTGAATAGACACTGATTTCTTTGCTTCAAGCATCTGTTCATATAACTCTGTGTTTTCAGGATCCTGATCCAATTCTAATTCCTTCTGTTTAAAAAGTTCTTCAGCATTCAATAGCACATCATTATCCTTAACCTTAGTTTTGTTCCAACTTTTCAATTCTTCCTTACAGGCCTGTAGTTTTTGGATAAAAACATAGCTAGGAAAACCCAAAATATTAGCTGTCAGACCTTTCTCAACGCACTCTGCATATCCTTCTTTAGTGCATCAGTCATTCACATATCTAAAAGGAAACCCTTTTGAACCAGCAGATGAAACAAACTCTACAAGTAGGGGGTTATGATTACTTGACATTTGTGATAATGATCGAGCCTTTAAATCAGAAAAAGTTTGTAGAGTTAAATGATTAACAAAAATTTTATCAATATTGTTTGCCATACTTTTTCGTCTCCAAGTATAATCAAATCCACTTGCTTTGATTTCAATCAGACTAGCCTGATCTAAACAATTATTAAAAGCCCTTATATGTTGAAAAGTTACAGGCAACCCACCTTTTTTGTCCATGTGAGACGTAGCATTGTTGAAATCACCCATTAATATCCATTCACCGTTAATATTTCCAGCTTCAAGGATGAGGCTTTGCCACAAATTTTGCCTTACATAAAATGTGTTAATAGCATACACCATGGTAACAAATAGAATCAGACCTCCCTTATTTATGATTTGAGTTGTGATGTGCTGATTTGATGAATACAATATTGTCACCACCATATATTAGGATTCCATAATAGCAAAATTCTACCACTAAAAGAAGCCTATCTTTAGGTAGAAAGCTCCATGACCTTGGAATTAATCTTTCAAACACGTTCAAATTCTCTTTATTAATTTTATTTTCAAGCAAACCAACAAAAGTTGGTTTGAATTTAGTCAAAAGAGTTAATACATCACCCATACGATGTGGTGTATTAGTTCCTCTGACATTCCAAGACATGAGTGTCATTTAATCCCAGCATTACACCTTGTAGCTCTTTTAGGAGGAGTAACATACACTGTAGAGTTTGCTTTATTTTTCCCTTTAAGATTTTTCAAATACTCGGCATTCTTTGAAATTCCTTCAGATACATCATTAACTTCTTCTCTGTTCTGATCTTCTTGAATATTTCCTGCAATATGATCAATAACTTCAGGAAATATATCATTAGGAAGTTCTTTATCCAGAAAATCCAATCCTGTATCCTTATTACTCTTATCACCATCAAGTGTAATGTAACTAGACCGAATATCCTTGTCTACAGCTGTTTCATCAGTATCAATATTTCCAATAGACTCTCCTCCTCTGCATCTAGTTTTCCATCAAGGGTAGAGTTTCCATTTTGATTACTATTCTCTAATTCTACCCCAGCATTAGATGTACTTAGATGATTTGAATTATCTCTTTGATCCCACTCTGGTTCATTTAAAGCTTGGTGTATAATACTCTTATGTCCAAATCTTTTGCACTTCTCACATTGTGGAGGAATAAATTCATATTCTATGCGTATCTCTTTTCTCATACCATTATGAAGAACTATAGAAACATTTGAAACAAGTTTAGATTCACAGTCAATAGCTATCAGCACTCTACCAAATCTAGTGACTATCTTGTTGGCACTTTTCAGATCTAATCTAATAGGATCTCCAATAAAGCTAGCTATTCTCGAAAATGCCTCCTTAGACCACATTTCCATCTCTAGATTAAACATTTTAATCCAGATTTCCACTCTAGAAGCCTTAAATTTATCAAAATTATACCCCGGATACCATTTATACACCATCAATAGTTTTTCGAAATAGGAGTATGTGGAAGACTTTAGAACATATGAACAATCAGAAACATCTTCAAATTTAACAGTATAAAAAAAACCCAGGAGCTATATGAATGATGAATCTACCTTTCGGTCTCCAAACCTTTGAAATGTATTCTTTGAGCTTCATGACTGATAATCGAAAATCAACCGGATGAAGAACAACTGTATTTTGCCTAGAATCATCTGACATCTTAAAAGTATTTTCCGGAATATAAACATGATCCAAAGGAGCTTCAATAAACTATAGATCTAGATCTGGTTCAGCATCTAAAACTTGAATATACGTCATAGTATCAACTGGATTACTACAAAGATTTGAAGATTAAAAGGAGGATTTAGATTTAGTTTAGGCTTTCGATTAGGGTAAAAGAATCCCCAATCTGTCCACCATTTTTATATCTCAAAATGGCTATTTCTCTCTCTCTCTCTTTCTCTCTCTCTCTCTCTCTCTCTCTCTCTCTCTATATATATATATATATATATATATATATATATGATCAAGAGCACCCAAATAGTGTGGCACCTTCATAGCCCTCTGATTTCCACTACATATTCTCGTTCCTTTCTCTTTCCACTAATTCTCTCTCCTACCACTGGCTTATTTAATCATAAATTTATGGCTACGGTTGAGGTGCAAAATGGGGTGTTAAGAAAGAGGAGTGCATATATATATATATATGTATATATGGTGTGTCTATTTAAACAAAAAATGGGAAATACAAAATCATAGCCGTTGGCTAATTGTCTTTATGTGAGCGGTGGAAATCAGAGGGCAATTCAATAGCAGAGATTTTGTGTCTTCTCATTTGTGTCTATTTTTTGTGTTCAAATAGACTTTCCCATATATATATATATATATATATATATATATATATATATATGGGGCAGATTCAACAACACCCCATATAGTGTAGCAGCCCAAAAGCTCCTCAACAACAACCAAGTATTTCGCGCTCTCTCTCCTTCAACTCATTCTCTCTCATTCCACTAACATATTTAAACATAAATATGTGGCTATGGTTCGGGTGCAAATGAGGGGCTGAAATTCAGGGGACTCCCTTGATACTATCCATATACACATATACACATATACATATACATACATATACATATACATACATACATATATATATATATACACACACACATATATATATATAGCGGCTATTGAGGCACAAAATTAAACACAAGATTATGAACATAAATTGTGAACGATAAGATTCATTTGTCTTTTTGTGGTGAGTGAAATTCATGAAAGAATTTATGGCTCAAAATGTTTGTCTTTATTTTTGTGTCATCGTTTTATATTTAAATATACTTTCCAGTGTGTGTGTATATATATATATAACTTAAATATTAAGTAGCAAATTGGCTCTACTGATGTGGACATCTCAAAAATCTGTATTTCAAAATAAAGTGATACTGTACTTACTTTTTTTTTTAAATTCCCCACTAAAAAAAATTAGAAACAGTTGGTAGAGAGCCCAAGATAGGAAGGATAACCATTTTTTTTGGCTCCTCACACTATAACATCATGGATCTGAGTGCAAGGAAGAAACAAAAACGGCGATGCATCCCCTTTTTTAAGCATGGATCCGTAAGAGGTGTTCATAAAACCGTTTATTTGTCAAATGGTTTTCTAAACCCCATACGAGAAAAAAAAATTCTTTTCTTTTTTTCTAACCGTAAGCTGTGTTTTGAATACATTTACAGGAAAATAACCGTATATGGTCTTCTAAGCACCGTTCTTCGCTTTCAAATTTTTTTATGTATAAATTGCCGTTTATTGCTGGGAGCGATGGGGATCCTTCCCTTTTTTTCTTTCCTCCTCTCTATTTTCAGTTGACTAACAGAGATGCTCTTAAACTAGCAAAAAACACACATGACCTCCGAAAAAAATAACTATACCTAGTGACGACTACTTAACCTTTTCTCCGATACTTTTTTCCTCTCCATTCTGGTTCAAATTAGTTACTTCCACACGTTTTTCCCCCATACTTGCCACTCCACCCATCAATCTGTGGCATCCGCATATCAATAATTTTTTTAATAACATCCAATTCAAACATCGCTTTCCCTCTGTTTTCCTAATTCCATTTAACTTGCCAAACAAAGAGCACTAGGTTTTGAATGTGAAATTTCATAAATTATCAACTACAAATATTTTGTTGTTCAATTGTTGAGACCACCGCAGTCATGACTACTTCTATATCATTTTCCTTTGATGATTATGGCGAAGTTATGCTGTTAGATTTGATGTCTCCAATCGATTGGAAAGATCGTTTAATTAGGCAACTGTATAATCTTCATACTTTTTAAATATTTGAACAGACATGTTTTCTCGATTATCATGGCTTATAGAATGCTTGTATTCATGTTCTCAAGTTTTTTTCCTTTTAACTTTGACATTTCATCTATAACTATCGCAGACCCTTATGTCATTGGGAAATTCGTGTGTATCTACATTTGTCCATGTCATGCATCTACCTTTTGTTTTGGTTTTTGGAGATTCATGATTAACTCTTTTCAATTTTTTTGATTCTAACTTATTAGATGTATTAGATCAGCCCCGTCCAGTTGCACGGCTGGAGAAAATATAATTTTATATTAACACTTTTAGAAATATACATATAAGTAATGGTAGGTGAATGATTACATACCAATACATCAACATTAAAAATTATCATTTTGAAGTCATGAGGTAGTGAAAGAAAGGAAATTGAGTGAAAAAAGTAGCAAAGATAGACTTAAATTAAAAAAATGTATTAATAATGCATAAATAAATAATATTGTTTGAGTTCATCTCTTGCGAAACGCTTTAACAATTACAAAGATAACCACTCCTCAAAAAACAATCATCAATATACTATTCTAATTATTCAGTATATTGAAAACGAATATTTTTGCATATAGAGTGTACATAGGAACTTGTCACACTGCAAATTGAGAATGTTATAAATGCAAATCCAGCTTCCACACAATAACAATAAATGAATATACCTGCTTATATTCCATCCTCCAGTCAATTAAAAAAACCTAAACCATTTCTCAACAAAAAATTAACAATGGCAGACACTTTTGTCAAAAAAATCATTAATGGTCTGAGTAAATAATGTGACATTTTGGCTAGAATTCCCTATCATATAAAAAAAGTAATTAAGAAATATTGTGAGAGTTTCGTAAAAAAAATTCATGGGCCAAATTAATGGACATAAAAGTAAAAACATCTTTTACACATAATTAGAAGCTTATGCAAATAGATGGCATTTATTTATATTTGTATGATACACAACTTTGTTCTCGGTGTCTAGGTCACTCATTTATTTATCTTAGCCTAAAGAAAGCACTTTAGCACATGAAAAAAAAATTGGCTAAGGCAGCACATACAAAAACTTAGCCATTTCTCAGAAATTATTCTATCATTTACAGTATTATTGCTACCCCCCCCCCCCCCCAAGAAGTAATCCTTCTTTCGACGCGTTGAACATGCCTATCAGCAACATCAGTCAGGCTTTTACTTTTCCGTTAAAACAATCTTTTATTTCTTTCTGACCTGAATTCCTATAGTATACATTTGGGCAACAAAGATATTAAACCATTTATCATCATTGCATAACAGCTTGGACGATGTTATTCACCTATATCGAGAATATGGCTCCAAAATTGTAACGATCGCCCATAAACCCTGCACTATAAAAGAGAAATAATGCGCTCAAAGGTGTGCCAAGCAGCTATGGACGATCATCAAGGTATGATTATAAACAACATCAGAACCTATCGTAAAACTCACAACGTAAGGATAAAGTATAGTAGAGCATATACAACAGGAAATAATACCGAAGCATCATATAACAAACTTTTGAAACTTTGACAACAACCGGAAAGGTTATCCATACATCATAGGAAATATCAAAGTCTGAACATAAAGCCTCACAGCAATATTCATAGAACAACTAAAATAGTGGAAACAGAAATATTAGATAGTAGTAAAGATAATACGTCAGCCTCCTGCTCTCCTTCGCACAACAACATCATCCACACTAATCACCTTCCACCTAGTTTTCCCATCCACAACCGGATGAATAGCCCAAGGTAATAAGAGGGAAACATAAAACCTTGAGTCAAACAACAGTCTTGATGAGCGATAAAACAACTAATAAACATCAACAATAATGTATATGAGAATGGATAGATAAACATACTAATCTACCCATAAAACCAGAGAATAACTCAACTCTATCCTCCCACATCGGACAGTGACAACCTATACAACAACATTTCAACCAGAACACCCATTTAATCATGGTAAAACACTCATGGAATCCAAATTATATGTCTCATGTAAACCATCCTAATCGAACTCAATATCCCTCAAGCGCAAGCCCTAGAGGCCTAAACCAATAGTAGACAAGCACCTAAGAAACATCTCCTTTAACATTGGACAATCTACATGAGATGATTCAAACAAGGCAACTAATCATCCATGACAGACTCTAGCTATCACCGCCAATCCTGCTTTGAAACCATCATTAATCGTATGATGACCAACCTTGCTAAATGTCAAAAACTACCGGTTTTAAGTTGCTAAATTAGATCCTATGGCGATTCATACGATTTTAAACTTACAATGATGTAGATCTAAGAAAACGACTTGAATTTGATGAAAAACAAGATCAAACAATCACGTACTTGATTGAATCCGTCTGAGAGATGCATATCACTCACCAATTCTCCAAAACGACCCAAAATGATTGAAATATGATTTCGGACAGCGAAGAATTTGATCCAAGCTCTTCAATTTGATGAACTCCCTCTTTGGTTTGAGTAGATCTATCCCCAAATGACGTAGATCTTCAAATTCTCTAAGCTTTAATGTTGGAAAGGTGAAAAGAATGGAGAGTTGGAGGTGCTCTCACTCTTTCAAATGAGAAAATAGAGAAAATAAACTATTCTCCATACCTCTTACCCTCTATTTATAACCTCCCACCAGCCCACTAATGGGCCTCCCCAAATCAGCCCATTATGGCTTGCAAAATATAGACAACCAAGTGTTAAACCTTAAAACAACGATTCCTCCCAAATCGCTGAGCCAAATCTTTAATGTGACCAGTCTACGGAAAGGGAAACATCATTTCATTTCCAATGGCACAGTTCTCAACACCTGATTCAACCTGAGTCAAAAATTATTCCCTGTACAAGACTGACGGGGGCAAAATGGTCCCAAACATATTTGGTAAAAAATTTGGACATGTCTCACATCCCCATAAAAAACATATTAAAATATGAGAATGATCCAAAGCTCAGGTAATAAAATAAAAATATATTACGATCCTCCGATACGTAAAATGCGGACTGTTACATTCTCCCCCTCTTTAGAAATTTCGCCCACGATATCCCAACAAACATAAGCAACTAAAGAAGTTCCGCATGCCTATCATTCATGAGCAACCAATTCTATCACCCAAACTAGCAGCCATCAGGTCATGCATTCATAGCCTTAACCTAGCAAGCAGAATTCTAACGCAAACATAATAGTACAAGCTACAATGATGTAAGGTGACATGATACTAATGGGTCCTATCAACGAAGAGTTCCGAATGGGTCGCCTTTATGCTCTCTTCCATCTCCCATGTACAATCGTCGCCATCCTCACTTCATTGTAACTTGACTATCTTAATTGTCTTCCTCCTAAGCTATTTCGTGTTATTTCCCACAACACAAAGTGTTTACAAAGTCTCGCAACTACGGTCACTACTTCTAGGTCTTCATACTGCTCTCGAGATACCATAACATTCGAATCATGCACGGACTTCCGTAGAAACGACACATGGAAAATATTATGCACACTCAACATCTTCTCGGGTAACTCCAATCTATATGAGATCTTTCCAATTCGCTCGACTATCGAAAATGGTCCAACGACCCTTGGAGATAACTTTCCCTTATTTCCAAATCGAACCACATGCTTCAACGGCGAAATCTTTACAATAATCATATTGCCATTGTCGAACTCTGAGCTTATCGGCATAACTCTTCTGACGATCTTAGGCTATCTTCATTCGATGTCGAACGATCTCGATGAATCTAAGGTCTCTCTTATCATCTCTGGCCCAAGTATCAACTTATCTCCAGTTTCTAACCAACATGGTGGAGAATTGCACAGCCTCACATACAACGCCTCGTATGGTGCCGTCCCAATGCTAGACTGGTAGCTATTATTATATGCAAACTCAACTACATGTAGATGGTCTTCCTATGGTCCCCCAAAAGAGAACACACAAGCTCTTAGGAGATCTTCCAAAAATCAGTTAACCCTCTTGTTTTGACCATCAGTTTGGGGATGGTAAGCCATACTTAAACACAACTCGGTTCTCAAATCTTCCTGCAAACTCTTCCAAAAACCACTTATAAATAATGGATCTCACTCACTCACTAAGCTCTTTGGGATACCATGGAATCGAGCTATCCATTTCGCATAAAGTTTAGTCAACTTCGATGTCGTCCTTGTCGACTTGACAGGAGTGAACCTTGCACTTTTGGTCAAGCGATTCATGATGACCCAAATTCCTTCATTTTCTACCCTGGTTCTAGGTAGTTCATGGATAAAATCCATCGATATTTGATCCCACTCCCATGTAGGAACTTCTAATGGATAAAGCAAACCACTCGACTTCTTTTGTTCAGCCTTCACCAACAGACAGTTCATACACTTGGAAATGAAATTTCCAATATCTCTCTTCATCCTCTCCCAGTAGTAGATTCGCATCATGTCCTAATACATCTTATTACCACTGGGATGAATCGTCAACTTCGAGTGATGACATTCCCTCAGAACCTCATCTCTCAATCCGTCGATATCAGGAACAACCAATCTCCCTTGATTTCGAAGACAACCTTCTCGATTGACTTCGAACTCTTTATTCTCTGGTTCCAACTTCTGGATAAACTCGATAATCTTCACATCTCGTTTTTGGCTCTTGGAAATCCTTTCGATAAGAATAGGTCTTATTGATAAGCTTGCCATCATTTCAGATTCCAGCTCACACCGTGGCCTGAAATCAAACCTTGCCAAATACTCGAGGCTCTTCCATTCCGAAAACATCACTCCCAAACTTCGTGTCTTCGACTTAACGCATCTGCAACTGTGTTACCTTTGCCTAGCGAATAGGCTATACCAAAATCATATGATGCCAAAAACTCTAGCCACCTTTGCTGCTGAAGATTCAAATCCTTTTGGGAGAAAAGATACTTCATTGACTTGTGATCCGTGAACAACTCAAATTGATCTCCCAACCGGTAATGCCTCTGTAACGTCCCGTATTTTTACGGTCAAATAATTAATTTATTAAATGATTTAATTCATGTTTTGGTAATTTGAATGGTTTAAATTTAGATATTTTGAATATTAACGAATGAAAACAATTGTGAATGTATTTTGCTTCTGTAAAGAAACAAATACCATGCTGGAAACTTTCATATGGTTTTCAAAATTTATAACAAATTATTTCCTCCTCCATAACTCATGGAAACTAAATATTTAAAACTCCTCCTCTTATTTTTCTCTTCAACATGATCTACTTTTTCAAGCGTTCGAACTTCACTGGAAATTACAGCGTCTTCTAAGGTTTGGAAAGTCCTCTCGATTCATTGGGTTTCAGACAAGCTCGACGACATTTTGAGGTTGAGAGCACGAATTCGCGGTGGCCGAAGGAGAAGAGTATGGCGAAGTTGATGCATTTGTGGTGCAAGGATGTGTATACGTGAGGCGAAATAAGGTACTGGAGTGGATATATGTTCTGGAGGGAGCAAATGGAACATGAGGGAAGGATTGAAGGAAGCATGCGTGTTCTCATGAAGTCCAAAAAAATATAAAAGTACGAACAGCAATGAGGAATAATATTTGGATGGGAAGAAGTGATAAAGGTTGAAAGAGGATGACTGATTCAAACAGATAGTGCAAGTTGCGTGACCAAGGTTCAAGGATGCGAGAGTTCAGTGGCTCGAAATCGTAAGGAAGAAGAAGAGAGGATCATGAGTGGGATAACAAATTGTACAGGTGGATGGAGATGGAAAAAGGTGGTCTCATGGGTCTATTTGGTGAAGATTTGAGGGTGGAAGGTGGGTTGAAGCATCAGCTTCGTATGGGATTTACTGGAGTGTTCGATCAGGTAAATAAGAGAGCATGGAAATGAGGCATCAAAGAGCAGCGTGATATTGGAGAAGACAATGAGTGTATGTTGAGTGGTAACTTGAGTTTAAGAGGGAATGGGTTGGGTTTACCGAACGTAAAGAAAATAAAACGAGATTTTTAAGATTCGAAAATATGGAGCGGGCTCATAGAAGCATACGGTTTTGTTTGTTGGAAAGAGGATACTCTTGCTAGCGGTTAGATGAAATGGTTGGGTCAACTTGTTTTGGTAAAGCCCAAAACCAATTTAAATTAAGTTAATCAATTTTAAATACTCGCATAGCTTGAAATTTTAATATCTCGATCATATTATATCAGAATTCTTAACGGTCAGATCCATTGGGATCATACGGACGAGCGCTACACAATGGAACTGATTGGGAGTGAATTGGAGCTTGTAACAATTTATAGAGAAAAAAATTGTCTATCTGAATGAACCGACAGTTATCGTTATTTGATGATGATCGTCCAATGTGAGTAAAACTCACTAACTCTGCCAGTTTATATTTTTATATATATAATCTAGTGTTGATAAATGGTGAATGATTGTTGTGTGATGATTGTTTGGTTGAATTGCTGATTTAGTGGTTGAAATTATAGATAACGATATATATATCGTTAATCAAATATTGATTCTGTTTATCGGAATATTTCATATTGAAATGAAATTGATGTTATTTATATTGTTTAACATCTGTAATGCAGGGTAAACAGGTTGGAGTGATCCAACGGGATTCCTCAATATTTATAATACTGTTTGTTTTCATATATTATGATATATGATGTGATACATAATCTGTGATTGATTATGAGTGTGTAGGTGATCTTGATCATGGTTATTTGGTATTTTAAATACCATAAGAAATACCGGAATATGAAAAGGGAATTTTCAAAGTGTATATTGGAAATAAGTAGTTATAAAATCAAAGGATTTTATAAAATAAAATATTTATAAAATCAAAGAATTATATAAAAGGATTTATATAAAATGAATAGAATTATATAAAAGGATTTATATAAAATGAATAGAATTAAATATAAGGATTTATGTAAAATGAATAGAACTATATAAAGGGAATTATAAATGTTTGAAATGAAATAAGATTTGCATGAATAATTCTGCAAATAAAAATATAAATAGAATTTGGGTTTGAGATATTGTTTTTAAATACGAAATCAAACTATTTTGATTTTTTAAGGAAATATTTTCACAATCTATGTGAAAATTAGATTAAAGTAAATATTTTGCTAATTAAATATTTATAAAGGAAATAGGGTTTGAAATAGGAATTAAAATGGAGTTAAAGGAATTAGAAACTGACTGGAGATTAGTTAAGTTGAATAGCTGTCTGGGTATTAATCTGATGTTGGTTTTAGCCTTCGGGGTTAATACGTAGGGGGTTGTTTTCTTACTAGTTTACAGTTAGGGACTAATATATGTGAGAAGATAGTGATGCGTGAATCAGAAATGGAAACGTTTTCCAATGTTAATAACGTATATTTTCTAAAATTAGAAAACAAGGATTTGATGAATATATGGAAACAAGAAATGGGGAAATGAATAATTGTTGATTGATGATTGATCGATAGAATTTCCATCTGGAAATAATATCGTTGTTTGGACACATGTTTTTCTTTGATAGTTAAATCACCGACTATCAAAGTTTTTGACCATTTTTCTATCGCCAATAAGGAGAGACCGGGATCAAATTCATTATCTGAATACCACTCTGTATGGACGTTAGCGTTGCGATCAAATATGATGAAGATAATTGAAGACGGAGTTATGCAAGGGCTGTCCGGTTTACAGAATAGTGCCCTCGGTCTGTCCAGTCCCAGGACGACCTGTACAGAAGAATGTCTGACAGAGTATATTTAATAGATTGTGTAAGTTGATCTCTTCAAATGTATTTACGTTTGGTGGCGGAGGAATTCGTTTCTCTTAGCTGTATACCTGTGTTATTTTTGAGGAAATAAATTTGTGATTTGGCGGGTATGACGATGTGACATTCAAAGTAAATAAAAGTGTGACTTTTACGTTATGGCCTCTAGCCTCACAACCGGAAATGGTATAAAATCGGGTAGGTTGCATGGCTAAGTGGTTAGCTGCCAATTAGGGTGTATTGTCACCTGATCTAGAGAAATTCCATTTACTTCTATAATCTATTTCGATGTTGTCCCTTTCGGAAAAACGGTTGCTGATCCCAACCGTTGGTGATAATACATTCGGTACACTCAAGCGAAATGAGTGACCGGTCATGTTTAGCCTCAGTTACATGATGTTCTTGTTTAACCCGGTGTATTCCTCTCTAAAAATACACTATCGGAAGGTGGTCGCATACCTTAGCAGTTCGAATTCATTACGTAATAAGCGCCCACGATTTTTGATCATATATTATGTATGTGGAACGTGAGATGAAAGTGTTCTGCTAGATGATTATTATATTGTGGTTGATAGATACTATTATAATATCAAAATAGTTTTGATATAAAGATTATCATTTCTTACAAAAGGATCTTGAATGTTAAATCGGGTGTTTTGGATTCTCATAAGGGAAAAACCCGTTCTGTGTTATACGACGTGGTCTTATGAGATATCGCTTATTTTCCCAAAACTGTTTTAAAGTGTTTACTCACACCAGTCACATGACTGACCCAGAGTTTATTTTGTTTTATTTTCCCTAAACTCTTTGGTGCCCAATTTGTACGGGCAGTCAAGTAGTCGGGATTTTACAGATACTGAGAACTTGGAGCAAGAGGTTTCAGGATTTTATAGCAATTGTTTATTTCCGCTGAGTTGTAAGTGTTGTACTCTGATAAATGTTATTGTATACATATATTGGTTCTATTTCAAAGTTATGTTATATTTTATTCATTCCGCTGTGAGATTTGTGTTACTCTGATTCTGTTGTTGTGATCTTCTTCTTCTATTTTAATTTTCTATCTTATCTATTCTCACCTTCTAACTTCTTTCTAATAACTATCCGGTATTTCCGATGCTTGGATAGTCGACATTGAGTTTATGTCGATAACCAGGATCGTAAAAACCTGGGTTGTTACAGTTGTATCAGAGCGAAGGTAAAGTAATTACCTTGGCTTAGTGGTGTGACTCGGTAGAGATAAGGTTAGTAATACCCTAGATTGAGTTTGAGTGTATATATACGAGAGAGCGTATTTGTAGATTTTATAAAAATTGTTTTATATTGTGGAGATTTATTGGTTGAGTTGTTTATAAGTTCTGGTCGATCATTTGATCCACTATATCGGTAGGAGTTTCTAAACACTCGAGTAAGATGAACCAACATGGTATGTTTTGAAAAGAGGGTAAATTGAATAATTTTACCCGAAATATATTTTGATATAAAGAAAATATATATTGGAATTAGTATATTTGATGTGTTGGTTATTATTATAACCGAATAAGATTAAAAGTAAAATGTAAATAGCCAATCAGAATTCATATGAGTGTAATATATAAAATCAGATGAATTAAATCTGAAATTAAAATCAGAATTGGAATTAAAAACTTTGAAAGTTGGCGAAGTGTTCGTAATTGGATTTGAGTTTAGTATGTGAGAATTTTAAAATTTTGGGAGATTTTAAATTGTCTTACAAGCATTGTGAATGGTATTTTGAAATATATTTCAAAGTGGAAATGTTTAGAAATGGTTTTGGAAAGTGATATAATATTGAACTCACTTCGGTCGCTGGAAAATACATTCCCGATGATGACAGTTGCATCATCGGTGTTCATTTTCGAGTTGCTAAGTGACGGATTACTACCAAAGATTTTGTTTTTAAATTGTTTTATGGAAAAGCAAGTTGTTTTGAATCCTGGAAAGGGATATCTGGTTTTAGAAAAGCTATGCTGTTTAAAATTCCCTGAGGAAGGCTGTTTGAATTAAAAATAAATAAATTAGAATTTGTAAAAGCAAATAGAAATAGAAATTGAATTGAAACCAGTTAAGTGGAAAATGAATTGAAATAGAAAATATCGAATTAGATTGGAGTAGAGATAATCCGAAATGGGATTGGACTGGTATGTTGAGAGTTGAAATTAATAATGGAGTCTGAGTTAAGAACAGAAGTTGGCTTAGGTATAATTGAATGATTGGGATGACATTGGTATATGCAGAATTGGTAACACATGGAAATGATATATTGATATGCCCTTCAAAAAGGTACCAGTTTATATTATATACGGGTTTGAGATTTTGATGAACCGAATTGGCAAGCCGTTTGGCTATTTGATTTTCTTTTGGGTTGGAGAAGTCCTAGAGAGGCGAGTTGTAGTTGTACCGATTGAGCCGTACAAAGGAGACGCTGGTGAAATTTTTCGAAAATTTCAGGTGTTAGAAAAGTTTCAGAATTTTTGAATTTTTTTTGTTAATATAAATGAATTAATAATTTAATTTAAATAAATTGGTTCAGTGAAACCGGAGATAAGAAGTAAACAAATAATTTTTAACCCACTCAATAGGGTTTGTTTTCTACTTTAGTAATTTCGAGGACGAAATTATTTTAAGGGAGGAAGATTGTAACGTCCCGTATTTTTATGGTCAAATAATTAATTTATTTAATGATTTAATTTATGGTTTGTTAATTTAAATGGTTTAAATTTAAATATTTTGAATATTTAATTTAAATAATAAATAATGCGATAATATATTTAATTTCTGAAATTGTCGGAAATAGTGGAAATAACAATTTTGTATAAATTGTAAAATATAAGAAATCTTTAAGCAGTTCTAGACCAGGGTAAAATGGGCTACCGAGGACAAGAAATCTACGCTATCATAGATATATACTATTTTAGATATGGCTAACTGAAAATTTTACTAGCAGTTATATTAACACAATCAAAGTGACAAGAAGAACGAAATAGAAATAGGAACTTTTCAAAAGTTAAATGTATGCACGTGATATATGTGTACAAGCGAAATTGATTTATATACCAACTTTTGAATGGTAGACGCTGTAGCAATATATATATATATATATATATATATATATATATATATATATTATGAGAGGCAAATATGCATTAATGTGCAAGCCATACACGTTAATTTTTGAATTAATAATTGGTTGTGCTGTCTTGTTTCTCCTTTTCAAACAAACGTGACATTTTAATCTGATGAAAAGTAATCCCGCCTATGTGGAAAAAAATTTAAGAATGTAACTCCAACCTCATTTACGTAACTTGAAATATTTATTAATAACAGTTATAATTATATTTCATAACTTGTGCTCATGCTTCTTTAAAAACGATTTGTAGTTTATATTCCGTTTGAAACATGACTCATAATTAAATGTTATATGTGTAAACTAACCGGTAGAACGTACTACAAAAAGAAAGAGATAAATTAAAGATGCTAAGGTATCAGATGCTCATTTACCCATCAACCGCGCAGTCAAAATGGACAATTGACCATGATCTTGAAGACAGATAGACATAAAAAAAAAATTGAATAACATTTCTTAATTCCTAAGGAAATTCACTACGAAAAATCTGAAACCTACACTACATACTAAGAAGCTATGTCAAGACTAATCAAAACACTTTTGTAGCCGACTAAAGAAGAAAGTTAGCAAAAAGTGGATACAGGCGATGTCTCCAACTATTATAAAATATACTTCATAAAAAACATTTCTTCATGCAGAAAAACATCATGTAGGAATTGTCACTGTTACTGCAAACCTACCCCACCGACCTACAACTACCCCTAATACTTAGAGCATCTCCAACAGTGGACGAAATTCATGTTAAGGGGTGTAATTTCGCTTATTTTTGCACCCAATAGTTGTTACGGGGTGTAATATGAAGGGAAATGTTACGGGCTCAATTCAGAGTCCTGAATGGGGCGCGCGAGCCGATTTTATCGGCTCGTGATGTCGCGAGCCGATTTTTACCATATTTTACCATATACAAAACCAAACCCATTAATTTTTTTATAAAATAAACTCCGAAACGTAATAATAATAGATGATTACTAAGAGAAAAACCATTTTTTTTTATGTTTTACCCTAGTTTGTCATATACAAAAACATAACCGATATTTATTTCGTACCATAAACTTAGAAACATAATAATATATGATTAATAACTCTTACGAATACAAGAGAACAAGTTGGTACAATATAAAATGACAACATCTTTACTGCATACATGATTGATAAGTTCGGACAAACATAAAATAAAACACAAATTCAGATAATGGTCGTCCACTAACCCGAAGGAGTTATAAAGGAGTTATAAAGGAGTTTAAAACTAGGGTCGTCCACTAACCCGTGATATTTACACATATATAAAAAGGAGTTCAAAAGGAGTTTAAAAGGAGGGTCGTCCACTTATCCTTATAATGTAAACATTTAAGCACCCGAAGGAGTTAAAAAGGAGTTATAAAGGAGTTTAAAACTAGGGTCGTCCACTAACCCGTGTTATTTAAACGTATATACAAAGGAGTTAAAAAGGATTTTATAAGGAGGGTCGTCCACTTACCCTCATTATTTAAACATGTAAACATTTAAGTACCAGGTTTGGCGCTTGGCAAAGTACCAAAACTTGGCAAGGTAACGGTTTGCAATAAAACAACATACATTACACAGAACATATGAAAGGAGCAAACATTACACAGAACATAGGACACGCGCAAACAGTACACAGAACATATGAAATGGCACATATCGCAGAACACATAGAAAAATAACATACAGTCCAAAACATCGAGACATACACATACATACATCGAGCCATACATATATACACCGCGACATACAGAAATATAAATCATGATAAATCTACGGCATCATCATCATCACCATCCAAAGACATGTCGTCTCCGCTATCAGACGGGTCATAATACGGAATATCGTCATCACTACCTCCAACCACATCATCCCCTCCATCAACGTCATCCCCTCCAACAACGTCGCCCCCTCCAGCAACGTCGCCCCCTCCAACAACGTCGCCCCCTCCAACTCCTCCTCCTACTCCTGGACCTCCTACTCCCGAACCACCTGCTCCAGAACCACCTCCTCCTGAACCACCTGCTCCTGAGCCACCAGTACACGACCCTATAATGGTACCTGATGCTGTTGTCCCCCCACCCTCTGCTGCAGCTAATCTGGCCTGTAAGTCATATATCTGCTCCTGCAATCCCTGCACAATCGCCTGGTGCTCCTGATACATGGACTGAGTCCGTAGCAGTGCCATATGCTGAATAGCCGCGATATGTATCCTATGCTGGTCCAACCTGGGTGCATACTGCATATATAGAACATATAAAATACAATAGGGACACCATACACCATGTCTGCAGGTGGGTAAACAATAGGCAGGGCTATCTGTGCCCCGCTAAGATCATATGTCTGAAATGTATCGGCGAGAGCAAAATCCTGCGGAGGGTCGGATATCTGTGAAGGGGTCGGGTCGAAAGTAAATGGCGGAGGGTGAACTCTACCACTCACCAATCGAGGTCCAATGTGATCGGAGTTCACACCCCGCATATAATCCGGCAGCAAGTACCGTCTAGGAGCTACCCGAACCCAGTAAGGACAAACTCTACGTCGGGTAAGTGAAAGTCAGTCGTATCAACCCATCCTGCCTGTCTCAATCCAGCCACATACTGTCTCCCTATAACACGCTGCGGCCCGAACATATCAAGTGGCAAAGGTGGATCTACGGGTACGCGCAGCTCACCGGTACTCTGGTAATAGCATCGGTCTCCCAAGTACCAAACAGAAAGGTGGGCCGGTGGGAAGAAGAAGACAAGTCGAGTAGATAAGCTGCATGCAATGGCTAATGGATGGGCATTAGGTACTGGGCCACCGGCTGCAAGTAACATCCAATAAGAAGCCCAAGGTGCTCGTAATATGTTCCCCCTCTCCCTCATATCCAACTGGGTACGAGCCTCCATCAAGTCGTGTCTCACACCAGAAGGAGAACGCTGAACTACGTGAATACTCTCCCATCTACGCATCCGTGGGAAAAAGGTCTCAGCAGCATGACTGGCGGTGTGTTGTATGTGTGGGTGCATGTTGGCCGTGTACTCGTAGTACCAGCACGGCAACATGTACCATAAACCATACATCTGCTGAACCTCTCTAAAAACATAGGAGTCAAGAGCGGTGTATAGATAACCCAATATGGCAGAGCCCCAATCAAACATATGCAGCTGATCTAAATCGACTAGTGCTGCTAGGTAGCCAAGCCTAATCGAAATCTGTTGGTTCGTAAAGAACGTCGAACCAAGGAGGTATAAAATGGTAGCCCTGTACACTATGTCGTGGAAATCTATCACATCTACATGCGCTGTAATATACTCAAGTAAATATGTGCAGGGAACGGCACCATTAGCTATACGAGCCGCATCCAAACCTGGCAAATACTATATGTAGGACTCGGGTGACTCAAACTGGGAATCAAATGGAGGTATGACTCTATCTGGAAGGCCTATCTCAATCCCCGAAAGCATGTAAAAATCGGCTGGGGTGATACCTAGCTCAAAATCCGGGAAGTGAAAGGTGTGTGTCGTAGGCCACCATCTCTCTGATAAGGCTTCGACCAAAGGTCGATCGAAGGACTGAGGAGGTATAATACGTAAAAAACGTCCGAATGGACTGCCAAATAGCCTCTCTCGAATATCCAGAGGTAATATGTCTAAGGCTGATGATACAAACTTCGCCCAACTCCCGCGAACGAAGATGTACCGAATCTATTAAAATAATACCAGTTAAATGACTATTTAACAGTTAAATGAGTATTAAAGTTCGTACTACTAACGTATAACAAACTACTACATGGTAAATGCACTAATAAAGTTTTAACAGTTAAATGACTATTTAACAGCTAAATGACTATTTAACTAGTACATGCAATAATTTATACTATTTAAATGACTATTGACGTTCAACCTACTAAACCATATAACGTACATGCACTAAACTATAACGTAAAACGACCAGATCATACTTTTTAATAGTTAACTAACTGCGAATATTATAAAAAGTAAAACTAATACCTGAACGGCGGCCAGCGCGGCAACTGATCGATGGGTGAATCCCTGTGGCATCTCGTGGAGGATACGTAAGTCCTCAATCGTCGTCCCCGCTGGTGGAGGAAGGTGTACTGGACCAGACATGTCGTCTGGCATAACTCTAACTGTGCGTCTCCCGCTCTTCGTCACGCGTGGCGGCATCCCGACGTTGGAACGATTAAAAAAGAAATTAAAAAGGAGGAAATTAAAATTAAACTAATATAACAAACCCCACCCCCCGAGCTATATATAGGCTCGGGACAGGCGCGAGCCAATTTTATCGGCTTGCGAGCCGATAAAATCGGCTAGCGCCCGTTGGGAGATATCAAAGATATCTCCCGTAATGTTACGGGCCGTAACGTTACGGCCTGTAACACTGTTGGAGATGCTCTTAGGGGATGGATTCTTCTGTACCCAACTTCGGTGTTTCCATGTATTGGATCAATCTTAGCCACTGATTTGCACAAATTCTAATGATTTTGAGTGGATTGTAGGACCCGTTCATTAGAATATTAATAATATGTGTGATTGATGTGTGGTGGTGATTTGTTGAACACACGGAAACACCGGAGTTGGGTACAGAGGAATTGATCCCAATACTTAGCAACCAAGAAAAGTATACCTATATATTAACGAATGAAAACAATTGGGCACATATTTTGCTTTTGCGAAGAAACTAATACCATGCTGGAAACTTTCATATGGTTTTCAAAATTTATAACAAATTATTTCCTCCTCCATAACTCATGGAAACTACATATTTAAAACTCCTCTTCTTATTTTTCTCTTCAACATGATCTACTTTTTCAAGCGTTCGAACTTCGCTGGAAATTACAGCGTCTTCTAAGGTTTGGAAAGTCCTCTCGATTCATTGGGTTTCAGACAAGCTCGATGGCATTTTGAGGTTGAGAGCACGAATTCGCGGTGGCCGATGGAGAAGAGTAGGCGAAGTCGATGTGTTTGTGGTGCAAGGATGTGTATACGTGAGGCGAAATAAGGTGCCGGAGCGGATATATGTTCTGGAGGGAGCAAATAGAACATGAGGGAAGGATTGAAGAAGAAGAGAGTTTGGTGGCTAAAAATCGTAAGGAAAAAGAAGAAGAGAGGATCACGAGTGGGAAAACAAATTGTACAGGTGGATGGAGTTGGAAAAAAGGCGGTCTCATGGGTCTATTTGGTGAAGAATTGAGGGTGGAAGGTGGGTTGAAGCATCAGCTTCATATGGGATTTACTGGAGTGTTCAATCAGGTAAATAAGAAAGCACGGAAATGAGGCATAAAAGAGCAGCATGGTACTGGAGAAGATGATGAGTGTATGTTGAGCGGTAATTTGAGTTTAAGAGGGAATGGGTTGGGTTTACCGAAAGTAAAGAAAATAAAACGAGATTTTTAAGATCAGAAAATATGGAGCGGCTTCACAGGAGCATACGGTTTTGTCTGTTGGAAAGTGGATATTCTTGCTAACGGTTGGATGAAATGGTTGGGCTGACTTGTTTTGGTAAAGCCAAAAACTAATTTAAATTAAGTTAATCAATTTAAATACCCGTATAACTTGAAAATTTAATATCTCGATCATATTATATCAGAATTCTGAACGGTCAGATCCGTTGGGATCGTACAGGCGAGCTCTACACAATGTAACTAACTGGGAGTGAATTTGAGTTTGTAAAAATTTATAGAGAAATAAATTGTCTGTCTGAATCAACTGATAATTATCTTTATTTAACAATGATCGTCCAATGTGTGTAAAACTCACTAACTCTGCTAGTTTATATTTTTATAAATACAATCTAGTGTTGATAAATGATGATTGATTGCTGTGTGATGATTGTTTTGTTGAATTGCTGATTTAGTGGTTGAAATTATTGATAACGATATATATGTATATATATATTGTTAATCAAATATTGATTCTATTTATTGGAATATTTCATATTGAAATGAAATCGATGTTATTTATATTGTTTAATGTCTGTGATGCAGGGAAAACAAGTTAGAGGGATCCATCAGGATTCCTAAATATTTATAGTACTGTTTGTTTTCATATATTGTGATATATGATGTGATATATAATCTATGATCGATTATGAGTGTGTAGGTGATGTTGATCATGGTTATTTGGTATTTTAAATAACATAAGAAATACTGGAATATGAAAAGGGAATTTTCAAAGTGTATATTGAAAATAAATATTTATAAAATCAAAGGATTTTATAAAAGAAAATATTTATAAAATCAAAGAATTTTATAAAAGGATTTATATAAAATGAATAGAATTATATAAAAGGGTTTATATAAAATGAATAGAATTATATAAAATGATTTATATAAAATGAATAGAACTATATAAAAGGATTTATATAGAATGAATAGAATTATATAAAAGGATTTATATAGAATAAATAGAATTATATAAAGGGAATTGTAGATGAGATTATAAATTTTTGAAATGGAACAAGATTTGTATGAATAATTCTACAAATAAAAATATAAATAGAATTTGGGTTTGAGATATTGTTTTTAAATATGAAATCAAACTGTTTTGATATTTTAAAGAGATATTTTACACATTCTATGTGAAAATTAGGTTAAAGTAAATATTTTGCTAATAAAATATTTATAAAGGAAATAGGGTTTGAAATAGGAATTAAAATGCAGTTAAAGGAATTAGAAACTGACTGGAGATTAGTTAAGTTGAACAGTTGTCTGGGTATTGATCTAGTGTTGGTTTCGGCATTCGGGGATAACACATAGGAGGTTGTTCTCTTACTAGTTTACAGTTAGAGTCTGATATATGTGAGAAGATAGTGATGCGTGAATCAGAAATGGAAACGTTTTCCAAAGTTAATAACGTATATTTTCTAAAATTAGAAAATAAGGATTTGATGAATATATGGAAACGAGAAATGGGGAAATGAATAAATGTTGATTGATGATTGATCAATAAAATTTCCATCTGGAAATAATATTATTGTTTGCACACATGTTTTTCTTTGATAGTTAAATCACCGACTATCAAAGTTTTTGACCATTTTTCCGTTGTCAATACGGAGATACCGGGATCAGACTCATTATTTGAAAGCCACTCTATATGGGAGTTTGCGTTGCGATTAAAGATGATGAAGAAAATTGAAAACGGAGTTATGCAAGGGCTGTCCTGTTTACCGAATAGTGCCTTCGGTCTGTCCAGTCCCAGGACGACCTATATGGAAGCATATCTAACAGAGTATATTTAATAGATCGCGTAAGTTGATCTCTTCAAACGTATTTACGTTGGTGGCGGTGGAATTCGTTTCTCTTAGCTGTATACCCGTGGTATTTTTGGGGAAATCAATTTGTGATTTGGCGGGTATGACGATGTGACATTCAAAGTAAATAAAAGTGTGATCTATACGTTATGGCCACTAGCCTCACAACCGGAAATGGTATAAAATCGGGGAGGTCGCATGGCTAAGTGGTTAGCTGCCAATTAGGGTGTATTGTCACCTGATCTAGAGAAATTCCATTAACTTCTATAATCTATTTCGATGTTGTCCCTTTCAGGAAAACGGTTGCTGATCCCACCCGTTGGTGATAATACATTCGGTACACTCAAGCGAAATAAGTGATCGGTCATGTTTATCCTGGGTTACAAGATATTCTTGTTGAACCCGGGGTATTCCTATCTAAAGATACACTATAAGACCATGCCTTACTAGTTGGAATTCTTTACCTAATAAGCGCCCACAGTTTTTGATCATATATTATGTATGTGGAATGTGAGATGAAAGCGTTCTGCTAGATGATTATTATATTATGGTTGATAGACACTATTATAATATCAAAATAGTTTTGATATAAAGATTATCATTTCTTGCAAAAGGATCTTGAATGTTAAATCAAGTGTTTTGGATTCTCATAAGGGAAAAACCCGTTTTGTGTTATGCGGCGTGGTCTTAAGAGATATCGCTTATTTTCCCAAACTGTTTTAAAGTGTTTACTCACACCAGTCCCATCACTGACCCAGAGTTTATTTTGTTTTATTTTACCTAAACTCTTGGGTGCCCAATTTGTACGGGCAGTCAAGTAGTCGGGATTTTACAGATACTGAGAACTTGGAGCAGGAAGCTTTAGGATTTTATAGGAATTGTTTATTTTCGCTGTGTTGTAAGTGTTGTACTCTGATAAATGTAATTGTATACATATTCTAGTTCTATTTCAAAGTTATGTTATATTTTATTCTTTCCGCTGTGAGATTCGTGTTACTCTGATTCTGTTGTCGTGATCTTCTTCTTCTTCTATTCTAATTTTCTAACTTATCTATTCACACCCTCTAACTTCTTTCTAATAACTATCCGGTATTTCCGATCCTTGGATAGTCGACATTGAGTTTATGTCGATAACCAGGATCGCGAAAACCCTGGTCGTTACGGCCTCCATATCTTCAGAGAAAACACAATCGCCGCCAACTCCAAATCATGAGTTGGGCAATTTCTCTCATGCGACTTCAGCTGTCGACTTGCGTGGGCCACAACCTTATCCTTTTTCATTAGCACTGCTCCAAGACTAGTACCACATGCATTGGCGTATACCACCATCTCTTCATTCCCACTAAAAATGGTCAACACAGGAGCACTCGTCAGTCTCTCCTTTAGAATTCCAAACGCTTGTTCACTCTTTGCATCCCATGTGAACCATTGGTTCTTCTTCGTCAATCCTGTTAATGGTGCAGCTATCTACGAGAAATCATTGATAAAAAATCAGTAATCTCCTGCCAACCTAAGAAAACTTCGAACATCCATCGCATTCTTAGGTCAATCCCAGTCTTGGATTGCTGCCACCTAAGCGGGGTCAACCGCTATCCTATTTCCAGAAACAACATAGCCTAAGAATCTCACTTTGCTCTTGCAGAAGTGACATTTCGAAAACTTAGCCTTCAGCAGATGCTTTCGGAAGATTTCCAACACAACCCTCTGGGTCTTATGCTCTTCCTCATTCCGAGAATAAACAAGAATATCATCCACGAACACAAGCACTAACTTGTTCAACTGATCTCTGAAAACTCTACTCATAAGATCCACAAAATAGGCTGGCGCGTTAGTCAACCATATGGCATCACCGACCATTCGAAGAAAGAGGATGGTGTCCTAAAAGCAGTCTTCGACACATTATCCTTTGCCACTCTTAACTGGTGAAATCCCATTGACAAATCCATCTGAGAAAACACTTTGGCCTCGTGACGAACAAGTCATCTATCCTCGGTAACAGATACTTGTTCTTCTTGGTCACCTTATTCAAATCACGATAGTCCACACATAATCTCAATGAGCCATCTACCTTGGTTGCAAACACGACAGGTACACCCCATTCTGATACACTCCATCGAATGAATCCTTTTCTCAAAAGGTCACGAACTTGCACCTCTAACTCTCGATGTTTCTTAGGCGCCATCCGCCTAAGAGGCATAACGATTGGTCTAGCATCCTAGACCAAATCGATCCTAAACTCAATCTCACGATGCGGCGGCAAACCTTTGACCTCGTCAAAGACATCCTCATACTCATTAGCGATCATCACAGATGACAAGTCTTTTTGTGGAATCACAAGCGAATATAAATAGCTTACGAAGACCCTGTCTTCGGGCTTATATCTAATAAACACCTTCGCCCTTCCACATCCCCGACTCTCACCTCTAGCTTCTTGCAATTCACCTTTGCTGCATACCTCTTGAGCCAATACATGCCTAAGATGATCCCAAACCCAGCAAAGTTAAGAACAAAGCAATCACACACAAAAGAGCAACCATGACTCGACAACACTAGACAATGGCACAACATGCACAAACTAGTCGAATCCCCAACTAGATTAGTCACGATCAATGGTCTATAACAAATCTCGGGTTCCATACCCAAGCGGCTCACAAGCTCATTGCAAATGAAAGAATGCGATGCTCCAGTATCGAACAACACATGAACTGAAACACCTCGTATAGAAAGAGTACCTTGGACGACGACACCCTTTCCCTTATCCTCTGTAGTAGGAGCTCTTAAAGAAGATGGTATAGCTTCCAAAGCATATGCCTTCACAACCTGCTTCACCTTATCCGATTCTGGACAATCCTTCTTCTTATGCCCAGGCTTTCACACTTGAAGCACCTGTTCTTAGCTTTGGGATTCTTGCACTCATTCGAGTAATGACCCTTCTGTTGGCAGTTAAAGCAAACCACCTCACTCTTAGGCTTCTTCTGGCCATCCTTTCCTTTCTGCTATTGTTGTTTACTCTTCTTATTATTACCACCTTGCTGTGGTTTCTTAACTTCCTTGGTTGCAGCGACAACATTTGCTTCCTTAGGAAACAAGCTCTCGTGGCGAACAGCTTTTTCCACAATCTTCTCAAATGAATCATCAAGATGTTCCACAAACGGTCTTCCTATGTAGGTATCCAGTCCCATAAGAAACTTCTCGTTCTTCTGATAGGGTGTGTCAATGTATGAACGAGCATATCTGGACAAGGCCTTGAAATCAGAAACATAGTCAAGCACCGAATGACCATTCTATTTCAGCTCTATGAACTTCTTGAACAAAGCTGACTTCAAAGTAGTTAAGATAAACTTTGCTTCAAACTTGTCCTGGAATTGCTTCCATGAAATCTCCTATTCTGGTGTCTCAAGTGTAACAGAATTCCACCTTGCATGGCCATGTCTTGAATTGCCTAGACACAAGCTTTCTCTTAGTTGTGTCATCTAACCCTCAAAAAATATGGACAAAAGAATCCATCCACCTCTAAACCTCTTCAGACGGTTCCGTTACTTTGGATGGTTTTCCTCTTAGAGACGTATAATCTTTGGACAGCTTCACAAAATCCACAACTTTAGGCAATTAAACTCCTACATCTACCATGGCCGGCACTGGAGCAGGTACCCTTTGCATGAACGCTTCCATCATGGCCTCAAACATGGTTGGGTAGTCTGGTGTACCACCATTACTGTAATGACCCGGATTTTTAGCGACTTTGGTTATCGACATAAACTCGATGTCGATAACCAAAACATCAAAAAATCTTGGTAATTAGTGAAAGAAATTAGAGGGTGAGGAAAGATAAGATAGAAGCTTAGAACAGAAGAAGAAGAAGAACACAATATCAGAGTAACACGAATCTCACATCGGAACGAATAAATATATTTCATAACATAACTTTGAAATACAAAATTGGTACTTGAATATACATATCATTATCAAAGTACAACACTTACAACACAGCGGAAGTAACTGTAGCTATATGATCCTGAAGCCTCCTGCTCCAACTCTTCAATTATATCTGTAAATCCCGACTACTTGACTGCCCATACAAATTTAGGCACCCAAGAGTTTAGGGAAAACAACAAAATAAACTCCGGGTTAGTCATGGGACTGGTATGAGTAAAACAGTTTAAAAACAGTTCGAACAAGTAAACGATATCTCATAAGACCACGCCGTATAACGGAACGGGGTTTTCCCTTATGAGAATCCAAATTATCTTTATATCAAAAACCTTTTGATATTATAATAATGTCTATCAACCATAATATAATAATCATCTAGCAGAAACGCTTTCATCTCACGTTCTACATATATAGTATACAATCAAAACCGCAAGCACGTATTGGGTAATGGATTTCCAACTATGACAAGGTATGGAACCACCTTTCGCTAGTGTACCTCTAGAGAGGAATACACTGTGTTCAACAAGAACATCTTGCAACCCGGCCACACATGACCGACCTGTAACGACCCGGGATTTTCGACTCCGAAAATCGACACAAAACCCAGCGTCGACTGTTCAGACATCGTAAATACCGAATCATTAATAGAAAGAAATTAGAGGGTGAGATAGAAAAGATAGAACTAATAGAATAGAAGAAGAAGAAGAACACAACTGAGTAGAATCAGAGTAAACACGAATCTCACAGCGGAACGAATAAAATATATTATATAACATAACTTTGAAATACAAAACTGTATTGTATATACATACCATTATCAGAGTACAATACATCATATCACAGCGGAAATAGTCTCTACATACTAACGGTGAAGCCTTCTGCTTTTAGCCCCTTCAAGCGAATCTGCAAAGCCTGAAACACTTGACTGCCCGTACAAATTTGGGCACCCAAGAGTTTAGGGAAAAACAAACAAAATAAACTCTGGGTCAGTCATGGGACTGGTGTGAGTAAATTCCAACCATATGGCTTAACTTTGAAAATCCTTTTTGAAACAAAAAGGATAATAGTAAGACCAGCCCACACATAAACATGGACGGCTTTTACCTTACTATAACCCAAAATATTTAAATATCAAAATCCAGTGATATTATAATAATGTCTAATCAAATAAATAACCAATTAGTAGAACGCTTGCATCTCACGCTCTACATATATAGAAAAAAATCAAAAACCGCAGGGCGCTTATTGGAGATTGGATTCCAACTATGACAAGGTATGGGACCACCTTCCGATGATGTATCTCTAGAGGCGAATACACCTGGGTTCAACAAGAACGTCTTGCAACCCGGCCCACACATGACCGACCACTCATTTCGCTTGAGTGTATCGAATGTATATCACCAACGGTTGGACTCAAACCACCGTTCCCGAATGGGCAGAATCGATAGATTTAGAAACAAAAGGAATTTCTCTAGATAGGTGATTATACACCCTAATGGGAGCGACCCACATAGCCATGCTGCCTGCCCGATTTTTGTCATTTCCCGGTTGTGAAGCTTGAAGCTACGCCTACCTTTTAGAACATCTGGCCATCATACACTTTGAATGCCACATCGTCAAACCCGTCAAATCACTAGTTGATCTTCCCAAAATATTACGGGTATAAAAGTCAAGAGAAACGAATTTCTCCGCCACCAGACGTAATACCTTGAAAAGATTGTCTTATGTGACCGTTAGGAATACTCTGTCAGACATTCGTCCATACACGTTGTCCTGGGACTGAACAAACATAACAGCTCTTGAATTTCACTCCGTCTTCGATTATCTTCAACATAATCTAATTCGCAACGCCTATGCCTATACGGAGTGGTTCTCTGATATTAAATCCAACCGGTCTTTCCGTATAGACAACGATGGTCAAAACACTTCGACAGTCGGTTATTTAACTATCGAAGTAAAACAACATCCATTCAATGTACAATCAATATCACACAAATCACCGGCACTTTTTATTTAACATTCGTTCTTACATTTCTTTGGACAAACGTCATTACTTGTTTCTTTTGAATAAGTGGATTTCAAAACAAGCTGTTTTCCTTCCCTAGGAAGTGCTACTGTATATAAACATCACGCTTAAGTTTGGTTAACAGCGTTTCATTATCGTTACAGTTCAAATTTGCTATACGCTGCTATATCCCTTTATAACTAATCTTGACATAACAGTCACGCTCAAGTCTAGTCAACAGCGTTACTTTACTGCTATAGTTCTGAGACTTGCAATATGCTACTATATTCCACTTTATAATTAATCCCAACACCTCTTGCCGTTACAAATTCTTGACATCCCTTTTCATTACAAAAATCTTGATATCTCTTTTCGTTACAAAAATCTTTGATATCTCTTTCCCAACTCAATAACGTCTTAAATGTACTCCATTTAAGAAACACTTGCTTTAATTAACATAATTAAATAGTAATTATCATTGCTGAAGTAAACAATTTTCTTCATAACATATTAGTTGCCTAAATAAATAATAACTAATTGTGCTCAGTTCAATAATCATTTATACTTCATTAATTGAAAAGTAATTAATAATAAATCTTATTAATTTTGATCAATTTCTCGCTAAGTCATTAGCATAGATTAATCGAAATTATTTAAATAAACAATTTCTAATAAAACAGTTGATTTGATCAACTTCAATTCACCAGTTAATTCGTTAACTGATTTAATTACTTCTCCTTGTTTGATTAATATAATCCAATAATATTCCCTAACCGATTTGTATTAAAATAATTATTCAAGATTTACTTGCCGAATAATTACAGTTTCATAACTTATCAAATAATCAGTTTTATCTACCTTATAAAACGAACCATAAAATGTCAGTTTATAATAGAACGTCTATTATAATTTAAAATTTCGCTTTAATTATAAAAATATAATTCTTATAACCAACTTCGGCGATCCGCCTATCGGCAATTCAATTTCTCAACCCAACGATGGATTTTATGTCGGTTGCTGCCGCTTCCTTAATTAATCGATATCGTTTATCGAAATAACGTTGAATTTCCATTCAACATGGTTCAACTAGTGCACAAACAGTACATATAATTATTTAGGAATCCGGTTGAATTCCTCCAACCGATTTCCGCATCCATAGGTGTTATTCAAATCAGTATCCAACCAATGATGTGTGCATATGCAATGACATATATTTATTTCAACCAATTTAACTGTAATTTATCTAATCAATCATCACACAGCATTCAACCATTATTCAAAATATAATTAAAATATTTTAAATAAAAAGAGAGTTAGTGAATTTACTCACCTTGGCGCGTTAACCGTTAAATAACGATTTGCGTCAGTTGATTTTACCCGGCGTTCAGTTTTGCCATAAATTCAGACGAGCTCCAAATCTCTTCAGAATAATGTCATTTTTGTAGCCTGCGACTATAGGACTCCAACGGATCAAACCGTTTGTGAAACCTTTTCGGTCCACATATACTTTGACGTGCATCAATAGCGGTCTTCGTCCCACAAATTCAAATTTGCCGAACCACTACTTTCCGCTCCCTCCTCATACTATTTGTCCACTCAGCATGTACACCCTCTTCTTGCACAGTACTACGGAGCCATGCTCTGAAACACACACCGCCATTTTTCTTTTCTTTCTCACATAGTACCACTTCCATGCACAGTCAACAACACTTATACACGTAGCCTCTCTTCAGCACACCGCCACTTCGCTACCCCTATCCTGAAGTACTCAAGTCCAAATATATAAAGCACACCCCACTTTACTTCTCCCACAGCCTTGTCAGTCCACCGTCCACCAACGAGCTTCCCAGCACTATCTTTTCGCAGCCTTGCTCATTAACCAAAGCTCAGCCCTTCTGCTTAGTTTCCGTCCTCGGCAAGCACACGATCAGTGACCAAGAAAACTCAGTGATTGATTTATTTATTTTTTTAGAAGAGAGGGTTTTGTTTTGATTTTTTTTTTTTTTATAAGTTGTTGTTTTCTTCTGTAATAATGAAGTCTGTCTGTTGTTTATATAGGACAATGATCCTTGGCACGCACGTATTCGGGTCATAGTAGAATAGGGTTGGCTATATTGATTTGAACTTAGCATGTCCCTGTGTCAATGTTTGTACAGACAGGCACGTTATTAGGGGAGAAGGGTAGCGGTACCAGTATAGGATGGTGACACTAAGTGTAGGACTGCATTGATATTTCATTTCACAGGGTGGATTCCGATTTGCAGATCATAGGATCAGCAGTAGTAGGCATTTTCATAGTCATGGAAGGGCTGTTGCGTCAATGGTAGGTCTGCTGTGATGAGCTTTTACCTCATTGTCTTGCGCGAGGACAAAAGATGGTGACTATTCACTATTCACGTTGGGTACGTTGCTGGGATTTTAAAACTTAGATGTTAAGTTTTCCAGTGGGTAGCTTGTGATAAAAAAAATGACTAATGTAGGATGGGTGATGTAGTAGCAGCATCTTGAAATCAAGAGGGTGGTGATGGTGCAGAAGCTAGAACAGGATGTCACGTGTATTGGCATTGGCTTTGATGGGTACGGTTTTGGGAAAGAGTTTGTAAATGTGAACTGGTATTGGTTTTTGATTCATCCCTTTTTAAATACTATTAGGTGAGACACGGCATAGGATAACATGTTGATGGTAACCAACCTTTCTCACGTGAACCAATTTATCCAGCAAGATCACGTTTTCCATGTTGCAAAGTATGGATTCCACTCCAAACGCTTAACGCATGGTTGTTGTTATATACTTATGTTATAAAATATGGGTACTCGTTGTGTAAATTTACATTCATATCCGAGCTGCTACGGACAGAAATAAGAATACGATCGTGTTCAGCGAGGTGCCATGATTCCGAAAATATAATAATATCGGTAGGTTGACTCATATTTTGAAACCCCAAAATATTGATATAGGGTGCAAATTACTCTAAATAAAAAGTTGCGTATTTAATTAATTAAAAATTATAGTAAAATTCTAAAAATTAAATTATCACTACGTCTCAAAAGAACCTTGTCCAAATTCGTATCCGATATCTAGTTATATCGAATAAACCGTTATGGCCAAAAGCGAATATGCCGCTGTTTTCTGAATATTTAATTTGGACATAACTTCCTATTTATAATACGAAATCTTGGTTTTTCACTTTCACTAGAAAGATACTGTTCAATAGATTCTAACGTTTCTTGTTTCGAGGAAATCCGACTTGTAACGGATCCTGTACGCTCGTTTGAAGTTCAAAACGTTAAATTACGAACTGCAGCGTCGTTATAAGCTCGATTATATTGAATATATATTTTTATACGTTCAACTTCGTTTTAAATAAATATATAAATCCACTTACATTACAATTCCAATATTTAAACTGATTTAAATATTCAGATACAACCCAATAAAATGCGGGACATTACATTCCTTCCCCCTTAAAATAATTTCGTCCTCGAAATTGCTAAGGTAGGAAAAATGCTACAATTTCTGTTGTAAATATGTTAGAAATTCTTTTGGTTTACTTCATAATTTCAGTTCCAACTGAACTGATCAAAATATTAATTCTCTTCTTTGTAACGAAAATTTTCAAAATTCTGAAAATTTTCTAACACTTTAATTTTCGGAGAATTTCGTCAGCCTCTCTGCTGCACGGTTCATTCGGTACTACTACCACACGCCACTCTGGGCCTTCTCCCTTTATCGGGCATCTAACTTCCTCGCTTCCATTTGCAATCCATTCAGCATACCCGAATACATCTCCAGCTGATCTCGAGTCAGTTTATCTTCAATCAATAATTTTCTTACATCCCAACTCAAATTTCTTTCTCAAACTCCAGTTCAATTCCAATTCCAAATAATCAAATTTCCCAACCAAGTTTGGTTCCACAACTCAACTACTTTGCCAAATCAAATCCTTATTCTAGTGCATTTTCCACCTACTTGGCTTCAATTCAACTCAAATTTTATTTGACTTAGTCAAATTCATTATTTATATAAGTAAAATTTAAATTTCAAAAATCAAATACCTGGGGTTTTCATTTCCAATCAGTTTGAGATCATATACACATATATACCTACAACATGGCCATTCAAACATTTGAATTTCTGACAATGTGTTTTCCAAAAACACTTCAAAACAAAACCTTTTGGTAGTAATCCGTCACTTAGCACTCGAAAATGAATACAGATAATGGTCGACTTCATCATCGGAATTCATTTCCCAGCGATCAAAGTGAGTTCAATACTATATCACTTTCAAAACTCATATTCAATTACTTTTATTTGAAATTACTTCAAAAATATCTTTTCGAAACTTGGATAATATTTCAAAATTTCCCCAGGATCTTAAAATTTCCTTATATAATTCAAAATTCAATTTCAAACACCAATTCCAGTTTCTGAGATTTTAACTCCAATTCTGGTTTACATTCAGATTCAATCCATCTGATTTCGCTTATACGAATTCTCATTGGTTATATACCATTTCACTTATAACCTTATTCGATTATAATTACAATTAACACACCCACTATATTATAATAATTCCAATATATATGCTTTCTTTATATCAAAATATATTTCGGGTAAAATTATTTCATTTACCCTCTTTTCAAAACATACTGTGTCGAATTACTCTGTTCAAGAGTTTAGAAACACCTATCGACACAGTTTGCATTACTGTTTCGACCAGAATTCATAAATCACTTGCCAAACTAATCAACACAATATAAAACAGTTTTTATATCAATTTACAAATACGCGCTCATATATATACTCAAACTCAATCTAAGGTACTGCTAACCTTATCTCTATTGAGTCACGCCACAGAGCCAAGGTAATCACTTAACCTTTAGCTCTGATACCACTGTAACGACCCGGGATTTTCGACTCCGAAAATCGACACAAAACCCAGCGTCGACTGTTCAGACATCGTAAATACCGAATCATTAATAGAAAGAAATTAGAGGGTGAGATAGAAAAGATAGAACTAATAGAATAGAAGAAGAAGAAGAACACAACTGAGTAGAATCAGAGTAAACACGAATCTCACAGCGGAACGAATAAAATATATTATATAACATAACTTTGAAATACAAAACTGTATTGTATATACATACCATTATCAGAGTACAATACATCATATCACAGCGGAAATAGTCTCTACATACTAACGGTGAAGCCTTCTGCTTTTAGCCCCTTCAAGCGAATCTGCAAAGCCTGAAACACTTGACTGCCCGTACAAATTTGGGCACCCAAGAGTTTAGGGAAAAACAAACAAAATAAACTCTGGGTCAGTCATGGGACTGGTGTGAGTAAATTCCAACCATATGGCTTAACTTTGAAAATCCTTTTTGAAACAAAAAGGATAATAGTAAGACCAGCCCACACATAAACATGGACGGCTTTTACCTTACTATAACCCAAAATATTTAAATATCAAAATCCAGTGATATTATAATAATGTCTAATCAAATAAATAACCAATTAGTAGAACGCTTGCATCTCACGCTCTACATATATAGAAAAAAATCAAAAACCGCAGGGCGCTTATTGGAGATTGGATTCCAACTATGACAAGGTATGGGACCACCTTCCGATGATGTATCTCTAGAGGCGAATACACCTGGGTTCAACAAGAACGTCTTGCAACCCGGCCCACACATGACCGACCACTCATTTCGCTTGAGTGTATCGAATGTATATCACCAACGGTTGGACTCAAACCACCGTTCCCGAATGGGCAGAATCGATAGATTTAGAAACAAAAGGAATTTCTCTAGATAGGTGATTATACACCCTAATGGGAGCGACCCACATAGCCATGCTGCCTGCCCGATTTTTGTCATTTCCCGGTTGTGAAGCTTGAAGCTACGCCTACCTTTTAGAACATCTGGCCATCATACACTTTGAATGCCACATCGTCAAACCCGTCAAATCACTAGTTGATCTTCCCAAAATATTACGGGTATAAAAGTCAAGAGAAACGAATTTCTCCGCCACCAGACGTAATACCTTGAAAAGATTGTCTTATGTGACCGTTAGGAATACTCTGTCAGACATTCGTCCATACACGTTGTCCTGGGACTGAACAAACATAACAGCTCTTGAATTTCACTCCGTCTTCGATTATCTTCAACATAATCTAATTCGCAACGCCTATGCCTATACGGAGTGGTTCTCTGATATTAAATCCAACCGGTCTTTCCGTATAGACAACGATGGTCAAAACACTTCGACAGTCGGTTATTTAACTATCGAAGTAAAACAACATCCATTCAATGTACAATCAATATCACACAAATCACCGGCACTTTTTATTTAACATTCGTTCTTACATTTCTTTGGACAAACGTCATTACTTGTTTCTTTTGAATAAGTGGATTTCAAAACAAGCTGTTTTCCTTCCCTAGGAAGTGCTACTGTATATAAACATCACGCTTAAGTTTGGTTAACAGCGTTTCATTATCGTTACAGTTCAAATTTGCTATACGCTGCTATATCCCTTTATAACTAATCTTGACATAACAGTCACGCTCAAGTCTAGTCAACAGCGTTACTTTACTGCTATAGTTCTGAGACTTGCAATATGCTACTATATTCCACTTTATAATTAATCCCAACACCTCTTGCCGTTACAAATTCTTGACATCCCTTTTCATTACAAAAATCTTGATATCTCTTTTCGTTACAAAAATCTTTGATATCTCTTTCCCAACTCAATAACGTCTTAAATGTACTCCATTTAAGAAACACTTGCTTTAATTAACATAATTAAATAGTAATTATCATTGCTGAAGTAAACAATTTTCTTCATAACATATTAGTTGCCTAAATAAATAATAACTAATTGTGCTCAGTTCAATAATCATTTATACTTCATTAATTGAAAAGTAATTAATAATAAATCTTATTAATTTTGATCAATTTCTCGCTAAGTCATTAGCATAGATTAATCGAAATTATTTAAATAAACAATTTCTAATAAAACAGTTGATTTGATCAACTTCAATTCACCAGTTAATTCGTTAACTGATTTAATTACTTCTCCTTGTTTGATTAATATAATCCAATAATATTCCCTAACCGATTTGTATTAAAATAATTATTCAAGATTTACTTGCCGAATAATTACAGTTTCATAACTTATCAAATAATCAGTTTTATCTACCTTATAAAACGAACCATAAAATGTCAGTTTATAATAGAACGTCTATTATAATTTAAAATTTCGCTTTAATTATAAAAATATAATTCTTATAACCAACTTCGGCGATCCGCCTATCGGCAATTCAATTTCTCAACCCAACGATGGATTTTATGTCGGTTGCTGCCGCTTCCTTAATTAATCGATATCGTTTATCGAAATAACGTTGAATTTCCATTCAACATGGTTCAACTAGTGCACAAACAGTACATATAATTATTTAGGAATCCGGTTGAATTCCTCCAACCGATTTCCGCATCCATAGGTGTTATTCAAATCAGTATCCAACCAATGATGTGTGCATATGCAATGACATATATTTATTTCAACCAATTTAACTGTAATTTATCTAATCAATCATCACACAGCATTCAACCATTATTCAAAATATAATTAAAATATTTTAAATAAAAAGAGAGTTAGTGAATTTACTCACCTTGGCGCGTTAACCGTTAAATAACGATTTGCGTCAGTTGATTTTACCCGGCGTTCAGTTTTGCCATAAATTCAGACGAGCTCCAAATCTCTTCAGAATAATGTCATTTTTGTAGCCTGCGACTATAGGACTCCAACGGATCAAACCGTTTGTGAAACCTTTTCGGTCCACATATACTTTGACGTGCATCAATAGCGGTCTTCGTCCCACAAATTCAAATTTGCCGAACCACTACTTTCCGCTCCCTCCTCATACTATTTGTCCACTCAGCATGTACACCCTCTTCTTGCACAGTACTACGGAGCCATGCTCTGAAACACACACCGCCATTTTTCTTTTCTTTCTCACATAGTACCACTTCCATGCACAGTCAACAACACTTATACACGTAGCCTCTCTTCAGCACACCGCCACTTCGCTACCCCTATCCTGAAGTACTCAAGTCCAAATATATAAAGCACACCCCACTTTACTTCTCCCACAGCCTTGTCAGTCCACCGTCCACCAACGAGCTTCCCAGCACTATCTTTTCGCAGCCTTGCTCATTAACCAAAGCTCAGCCCTTCTGCTTAGTTTCCGTCCTCGGCAAGCACACGATCAGTGACCAAGAAAACTCAGTGATTGATTTATTTATTTTTTTAGAAGAGAGGGTTTTGTTTTGATTTTTTTTTTTTTTATAAGTTGTTGTTTTCTTCTGTAATAATGAAGTCTGTCTGTTGTTTATATAGGACAATGATCCTTGGCACGCACGTATTCGGGTCATAGTAGAATAGGGTTGGCTATATTGATTTGAACTTAGCATGTCCCTGTGTCAATGTTTGTACAGACAGGCACGTTATTAGGGGAGAAGGGTAGCGGTACCAGTATAGGATGGTGACACTAAGTGTAGGACTGCATTGATATTTCATTTCACAGGGTGGATTCCGATTTGCAGATCATAGGATCAGCAGTAGTAGGCATTTTCATAGTCATGGAAGGGCTGTTGCGTCAATGGTAGGTCTGCTGTGATGAGCTTTTACCTCATTGTCTTGCGCGAGGACAAAAGATGGTGACTATTCACTATTCACGTTGGGTACGTTGCTGGGATTTTAAAACTTAGATGTTAAGTTTTCCAGTGGGTAGCTTGTGATAAAAAAAATGACTAATGTAGGATGGGTGATGTAGTAGCAGCATCTTGAAATCAAGAGGGTGGTGATGGTGCAGAAGCTAGAACAGGATGTCACGTGTATTGGCATTGGCTTTGATGGGTACGGTTTTGGGAAAGAGTTTGTAAATGTGAACTGGTATTGGTTTTTGATTCATCCCTTTTTAAATACTATTAGGTGAGACACGGCATAGGATAACATGTTGATGGTAACCAACCTTTCTCACGTGAACCAATTTATCCAGCAAGATCACGTTTTCCATGTTGCAAAGTATGGATTCCACTCCAAACGCTTAACGCATGGTTGTTGTTATATACTTATGTTATAAAATATGGGTACTCGTTGTGTAAATTTACATTCATATCCGAGCTGCTACGGACAGAAATAAGAATACGATCGTGTTCAGCGAGGTGCCATGATTCCGAAAATATAATAATATCGGTAGGTTGACTCATATTTTGAAACCCCAAAATATTGATATAGGGTGCAAATTACTCTAAATAAAAAGTTGCGTATTTAATTAATTAAAAATTATAGTAAAATTCTAAAAATTAAATTATCACTACGTCTCAAAAGAACCTTGTCCAAATTCGTATCCGATATCTAGTTATATCGAATAAACCGTTATGGCCAAAAGCGAATATGCCGCTGTTTTCTGAATATTTAATTTGGACATAACTTCCTATTTATAATACGAAATCTTGGTTTTTCACTTTCACTAGAAAGATACTGTTCAATAGATTCTAACGTTTCTTGTTTCGAGGAAATCCGACTTGTAACGGATCCTGTACGCTCGTTTGAAGTTCAAAACGTTAAATTACGAACTGCAGCGTCGTTATAAGCTCGATTATATTGAATATATATTTTTATACGTTCAACTTCGTTTTAAATAAATATATAAATCCACTTACATTACAATTCCAATATTTAAACTGATTTAAATATTCAGATACAACCCAATAAAATGCGGGACATTACACGACCACTCATTTCGCTTGAGCGTATCGAATGTATATCACCAACGGTTGGGATCAGCAACCGTTTCCCGAATGGGACAGCATCAACAATAGATTTTTAGAAGTAAATGAAACTCTAGATCAGGTGATTATACACCCTACTTCGGTGCGCCCGACTTAGCCATGCTGCCTGCCCGATTTCTGTCATTTACCGATTTGATGAGGCTTGAGGTTACGCTTCATCATCACATCAGATTTACTTCGAATGCCACATCGTCAAATCCATCAAATCACCGATTGACGTTCTCAACTATACATTACGCGTTAGCTAAAAGAAGTTTCCTTCTCCGCTTCCACTCTTGGTACAGTTGGAGAAATCAATATACGTGATCGTCTGGAAATACTCTGTCAGACATCCGTCCATACAAGTCATCCAGGAACAGGATGAACCGATGGCACTATTCTATGAACAGGATAGCCCTTGCATAACTCCGTCTTCAATTTCCTTTGGCATATATGATTCGCGACGCTTATGCCAATACAGAGTGGTTCTTTGGATAATAATCCAACCGGTCTCTCCATATTAACAACGTTAAAATGGTCAAAAACTTCGATAGTCTGTGATTTAACTATCGAATAAACACAAGTGTGCAAACAACGATATTATTTCCTTTTATGGAAATTTATATCGATCAAACATCATTCAACATTTATCTCTTTATTTCATTAATCTACTTATCTCCTGTTTCCCTATATTCAATATTTCTTATTTTCTAAATTTGGAAAATATACGTTATTAACAATGGAAAACATTTCCATTTCTTGTTTTCTTTATTAGAAAACATTTCTGGTTTCTTATTTGGAAAACATTTCCAAAGCTTCTTCATTGGACTTAGACAGATGTTTAAACAAACATCGCTATGCCAACACAAACCATTTCCTTTACTGCCGAACCTTAACTATTCCTTAGTTAAAAAGAAGCCAATCAAGTTGGGGTAGAACAACCTCTCAGACCTTAATTGAACAACATTTCTAACTTTGAAATAGGCAAAGTTCACTTTATATCCCTTTTACTAACTTCCTTACTTAACCCTCTTCGAATAGCTATATTCGATTGACTCTTTTCACTTAACTCTATTCGATTAACCCTTATCAATTAACTCTATTGGACTAACACTATTGTATTAACTCTATTCGACTAACGCTATTGATTTACTCATTTCACTTAACTCCTTTCGAATAAACTATATTCGATAACTCCCTTTACTTTAACTCTAATCGATTAAACTAACATCGATTAACTCCTTTTACTTTAACTCTAATCGATTAACTAACATTGTTTAACTCCTTTTACTTTAACTCTAATCGATTAAACTAACATTGTTTAACTCCTTTTACTTTAACTCTAATTGATTAAACTAACATGGTTTAAATCCTTTTTCTTTAACTCTAATCGATTAACTAACATTGTTTAACTCCTTTTACTTTAACTCTAATCGATTAAACTAACATCGATTAACTCCTTTTACTTTAACTCTAATTGATTAAACTAACATTGTTTAACTCCTTTTACTTTAACTCTAATCGATTAACTAACATTGTTTAACTCCTTTTACTTTAACTCTAATCGATTAAATAACATCGATTAACTCCTTTTTCTTTAACACTAATCGATTAAATAACATCGATTAACTCCTTTTACTTTAACACTAATCGATTAACTAACATCGATTAACTCCTTTATACTTTATTTCTAATCGATTAACTAACATTGTTTAACTCTTTTATTCTATTCGAATAAACTATTCATTTATAAAGATTTACTTTTAGTAACATTTCTTCACTTTACAAATGATTTCCCTTTTATAAAACTCTATTTGTTTTAAAAACATTTTTCCCTTTTTATTTATTTTCGAAATATTTCCTTTTATAAAATCTGTTGATTTTATAAAATCCCTTTATTTCAATATACATTAAAATAATTCTTTTTACGTCCCAGGGTCTTTATGATATTTACAATATCGAATAACAATGATCAACATCATTCCATCACACATAATCCATAACAGATTATATAACACATCATATATCACAATATATGAAAACAGTAAAATAAATGTTGAGGAATCCAGTTGGATTCCTCCAACCTGTTTCCCTGCATCACAGATGTTAGACAATATAGATAACATCACTTTCAGTTCCATATGGTATATTCTGTTAAACAGAATCAATATAGAACTTCAACTAATTGACTAGCAGTTCAATCAAACAGTCAATCAGCCAATATCTAACAATTCTAAAAATATAACATGAAATTATAAACTGTTCAGAGTTAGTGAGATTTACTCACATTTGCGCGTTAGCCGTTAAATAACGGTTTGCGTTATTTGATTTCGACGGACAATTTATTTCGCCATAAATTGTAACGAGCTTAGATTCGCATTCAGTCAGCTTCATTGTGAAGCTCTCGTCCATACGATCCTGTTTCGCTGAAAACCGGTGTCGTATGATAAAGTTATGGTACTTCGAAGTTTACACTATTTAAAATAAATAAACTTGAATTAAAAAGTAAAATTGGGCCTTAACTTCTTCCTCCAGCCCATACCCTATTGAACAGACCCGACCCGCTCATATCTTTCTTCCCTCTTCAGTGAACATCAAACACGCTCCATCCCATTTCAATGGCCAAACCCGATCATAAACCCATCACAAACTCCATCATTACTTCAAACCGAACTCTCCAACCATCATCTCGTTCGAAACCGTACCCTTCCATCTCCATCTCATCACACTCGCACACCCGTACCCTCATCCGACTCCAACTGGCGACACGCACAACAGGTTGGGGTATCGACAAGAAAAATCACCGAGTTCCTCAAGACTACTCCAATCGAAGCTCCTTCACATCTTGAACCCAAATAACAAATTCAAAGGAGCTCAATCCCCTTGTATTTGGATCAAACCTCATCCCTAGCACACAACAGGTATTTCCAGCGAGCAAAATGTGTAGTCGAGCCTAGGTAAATTGATACGAAGGAGAAGAGAAAACACTCACGAATCCAAATATATACCTCACTCGATTTATTACATTCCCTTTGATTTTTTTTTTGATTCAAGATACATTAGGTTTGGGTTTTCTGAAAACAAATGAATTCGGCGGCTTGTATTTTGATTCTTGTGTGGTTTAGCAGATGGTATGTGGCCTTGTAATATGACACAAAGAATTTGTGGATAGAAAAAGAAGGGCGTGGAGCATTAAGGAACCATACATTTTGTTTTAACTTTTAGTAACATAAGATTTCATTTATGTCCGACGGCGTCAAACAGAAATAAACACACCATCGTGATGAGCGAGGTGTCCTGACTCCAGAAATATAATAATACCGGTAGGTGGTCTTATATTTTGAAACTTCAAAATGTTGATTTCAGGGTGCGAAATACTTCAAATAAAAAGTCGCTTATTAAATTAATTAAAATTACAATAAAATTCTAAAAATTAAATTATCACTATTTCTCAAAAGAACCTTGTCTGAATTCACACCCGATATCTAGTTATTTTGAAATAGTTGTTATGGTCGATAAACGATTTTACAGCGACTATTATGAAATTTGAATTGGACATATCTCAAAATCTACACGACGAAATCCCGATTTTTCTCTTCCACTAGAAAGATATACTCCACCAGCTCCGTACGTTTCTTGTTTCACAGAAATCCGATTTAAAACGAACTCTGTACATTCAGTTGAAGTTCGAATCGCCAATTTACGAACTGCAGCGCCATTTCGAGCTCGATTTTAATTATAATATAATTCTATTTTCAAACTATCGACGATTGAATATATTCCTTATTCAAATTCAATTCCAAGCTGAATTAAATATCACAGATGATCCGGTTCACACCATATCGTCATTTCGGCCAATTCTGTTTATTTCAGAATTAAATATATTATTTAATTTATTATTTTAATTAAATATTCACCATTATTTTGTTCAACGACCATGAAATCCTTCTAATCACCTTTTCAATAATTAAATTAATAAATTATAATACCTCTGCCAATGCGAGTCATTACAATCTTCCCCACTTAAAATAATTTCGTACCCGAAATTGCTAAAAGGTAGGGGACGACCCTATCGACTGGTTAGAACATATTTGTTCTCTTCTAACCTTCAGTTTCAACTGAACCAATTTAATTTTAATTAAAATATTAATTAATCCTTATCAACGAAAATTTTCAAAAAATCCTGAAAATTTTCTAACACGTCGAAATTTTTTGCCAGCACCTCCTTTTGTATTGGTCAATCGGTCAAACTCCCACTCGCCTCTCTGGGCCATCTCCAACCCAAAAGAAAATCAAACAGCCAAGCGGCTTGCCAATTCGGCTCATCAAAATCTCATATCATATGAAATATAAACTTGTACCTTTTTTTCGGGCAAATCAACTCTATTACTTCCATATGCTATCAACTCAGCATATACCAATGTTATCCCAATCAAATTATGAAATCACTTTTATCTCCACTACAACCATTCTCTTATCCAAGCCACATTTGATTTCAAACTCAAGTTTTATTCTTGATTCCACTCTATTATCAATCCCACTTGCTTGATTATCACATTACACTTCAAATTTGAATCTCATAATATAATTTGTCTTGATATCATTCTAATTCAGTCTCAGTTACCACTTTACTGGCTTTACTTTAATTCAATTTTGCTTTCACAAATTTCTGTGAAATTTGTTTTTAATTCAAACAGTCTTTCCCTGAGAGTTTTTAAACAGTTTACTCCTTTCAAAAATCAAATTTTCCTTTTGAACATGTCACTGAGCCCAAAATCAATATTCCATTAGTTAAGTCACTTCCCTATTTCTTTATCAATATTTGTTAACCAAATATTTTCAATAACCATATTGGCCTTTTATGTTATTTGGAAAACATTTCCGAATATCGCCTTCCTTTATTTTCTAACCTTTAGAAAATATATGCTATTTATAATTGGAAAATATTCCAATTACTTATCTCTTTTCCGATCTCGTTTATTTCTATACTTAGGAAATATTCTATATTATATCTCCAAGCTTACACTTATTTGGGTTAGAACGGATGTTGTGTAAAACATTGTTACGACAACCCAAATACTATATTCAACTAACTCCTATTCAACATTTATCTTCGAGCCTGAAATCTTACTATTTATTTGTTAACAATGAAATCAATCAAGTTGGGGGTATAACTACCTCTCAGACCTTGACTGAATAACATTTATAACGTCAAAACAGATATGACTACTTACTCGAATAATCAATACCATACAACTACTTATTCACTTTTAAACACGTATACACTTTCTCTTTCTATTCTTACTAGATTTTATTCTTAGTCTTCCTTTTTTGATTTTGCTATTCTATTTTTAAGTTCGTTTCCTTATCGACTTCTATATATTATCGATACGTTGATTTCTAACAATCAAATTATCTTAAAAATATTCTAACTCCTTAAATTCCCAAAAAAATTCGCCATAACCTCCTTTGTACCAGGAGCATCGGGATATTTTAAATAGCCTCCCATGGCCCTTACCAATCCAAAAAAAAGAAAAAGCCAAGCAGCTAGCCAATACGGCGCATAAAATCTCATATGTGAATTAAATACATACCTTTTCGTCAAGCATTCTATCTATATACCTTTATACCTTATCCATACCTATCTCATGTATATTTATACATTTCTAATTCATTTCAACTTAATCCAATCATTTTAACTTAGTTCGTTAAGTGATTTTCAAATTACTGGTTTGCCCATTTCACCTTTTTATTTGAATATACATGTTCAAATATAGGTTTAACTTGTTTATCAACTAATTGAATTCCATTTCAATTTTATTTGAATTTCCTATATTCAAATTCCATTTTAATTCTCTTATTCAAATTCTATATTTGAATTTCATTTCAAATCTCTTATTCAAATTCCATATTTGAATTTCATTATTCAAATCTATTTTCAAAATCCATTTGAATTCCTATATTCAAATCTATTTGAATTCTCTTTATTTCATTTCAATTCCCTTTGAATCTTCTATATTCAAATTTCAAATTCAATTCTATTTGAATCTTCTTTATTCAAATTTCATTTTCAATTCTATTTGAATCCTCTACATTCAAATTTCATTTTCAATTCTATTCAAATTATATATTTGAATTGCTATATTCAAACTCTATTTCAATTCCATTGAATTTCATATATTCAAACTCCCTTTGAATTTCTATATTCAAACTCTATATCAATTCCATTGAATTTCATATATTCAAACTCCCTTTGAATTTCTATATTCAATTTCTATTTGAATTCTCTTTATTCAAATTCTATATTCGAATCCATTTGAATTCTCTTTATTCAAATTTTATATTCAAATCCATTTGAATTCTCTTTATTCAAACCCTATATTCAAATCTATTTTATACATCCCATTTTGAAATTCAACACAACTTGTCTTTCCCAAAACAAATTCAAAACAGTATCTCTGGTAGTAATTCGTCACTTACAACTCAAAAATGAATACTGATGATGCAGCTGTCATCATCAGAATCTATTTTCCAGCGATCGAAGTGAGTTCAATACTATAAAACAATTTCTAAACATTTCCCCTTTGAAATTCATTTCAAAATATAATTCATACTGCTTGTAAAACAAATTAAAATTTCCCAGGATCTTAAATTTTCCTTATTCTTAATTCAAATCCGTTTACAAACACTTATCCAATTCTCAAGAGTTTTAACTTCAATTTCTGGTTTAAATTTTAGATTTAACTCATCTGATTTCACGTATTTCACTTACATGAATTCTGATTGATTATTTACATAACCATTTAATTTATAATCTTACTCGATTATAATAACAACCAATATATCCATTTTATATCAAAATATACGTTGGGTAAACTATTTTCATTCACCCTCTTTTCAAAACATATCGTGCCGACCCATCGTATTCGAGTGTTTAGTAAATCCTACCGATACAGTGGATCAAACTGATCGACCAGAACTCATAAACAACTCAACCAATGAATCTCCACAATATAAAACAAATTTTTATATCAATAACAAATACGTTCACTCGTATATATACACTCAAACTCATTCTAGGGTATTACTAACCCTATCTCTACCGAGTCACGCCACAGAGCCAAGTAACTCTTAACCTAAGCTCTGATACCAACTGTAATGACCCGGATTTTTAGCGACTTTGGTTATCGACATAAACTCGATGTCGATAACCAAAACATCGAAAAATCCTGGTAATTAGTGAAAGAATTTAGAGGGTGAGGAAAGATAAGATAGAAACTTAGAACAGAAGAAGAAGAAGAACACAATATCAGAGTAACACGAATCTCACAGCGGAACGAATAAATATATTTCATAACATAACTTTGAAATACAAAATTGGTACTTGAATATACATATCATTATCAAAGTACAGCACTTACAATACAGCAGAAGTAACTATAGCTATATGATCCTGAAGCCTCCTGCTCCAGCTCTTCAATTATATCTGTAAATCCCGACTACTTGACTGCCCATACAAATTTAGGCACCCAAGAGTTTAGGGAAAACAACAAAATAAACTCCGGGTCAGTCATGGGACTGGTATGAGAAAAACAGTTTAAAAACAGTTCGAACAAGTAAACGATATCTCATAAGACCACGCCGTATAACGGAACGGGTTTTTCCCTTATGAGAATCCAAATTATCTTTATATCAAAAACCTTTTGATATTATAATAATGTCTATCAACCATAATATAATAATCATCTAGCAGAAACGCTTTCATCTCACGTTCTACATATATAGTATACAATCAAAACCACAAGCACGTATTGGGTAATGGATTTCCAACTATGACAAGGTATGGAACCACCTTTCGCTAGTGTACCTCTAGAGAGGAATACACTGGGTTCAACAAGAACATCTTGCAACCCGGCCACACATGACCGACCACTCATTTCGCTTGAGCGTATCGAATGTATATCACCAACGGTTGGGATCAGCAACCGTTTCCCGAATGGGACAGCATCAACAATAGATTTTTAGAAGTAAATGAAACTCTAGATCAGGTGATTATACACCCTACTTCGGTGCGACCGACTTAGCCATGTTGCCTGCCCGATTTCTGTCATTTACCGATTTGATGAGGATTGAGGTTACGCTTCATCATCACATCAGATTTACTTCGAATGCCACAACGTCAAATCCATCAAATCACCGATTGACGTCCTCAACCATACATTACGCGTTAGCTAAAAGAAGTTTCCTTCTCCGCTTCCAATCTTAGTACAGTTGGAGAAATCAATATACGTGATCGTCTGGAAATACTCTGTCAGACATCCGTCCATACAAGTCATCCAGGAACAGGATGAACCGAAGGCACTATTCTGTGAACAGGATAGCCCTTGCATAACTCCGTCTTCAATTTCCTTTTGGCATATATGATTCGCAACGCTTATGCCAATACAGAGTGGTTCTTTGGATAATAATCCAACCGGTCTCTCCATATTAACAACGTTAAAATGGTCAAAAACTTCGATAGTCTGTGATTTAACTATCGAATAAACACAAGTGTGCAAACAACGATATTATTTCCTTTTATGGAAATTTATATCGATCAAACATCATTCAACATTTATCTCTTTATTTCATTAACCTACTTATCTCCTGTTTCCCTATATTCAATATTTCTTATTTTCTAAATTTGGAAAATATATGTTATTAACAATGGAAAACATTCACATTTCTTGTTTTCTTTATAAGAAAACATTTCTGGTTTCTTATTTGGAAAACATTTCCAAAGCTTCTTCATTGGACTTAGACAGATGTTTAAACAAACATCGCTATGCCAACACAAACCATTTCCTTTACTGCCGAACCTTAACTATTCCTTAGTTAAAACGAAGCCAATCAAGTTGGGGTAGAACTACCTCTCAGACCTTAACTGAACAACATTTCTAACTTTGAAATAGGCAAAGTTCACTTTATATCCCTTTTACTAACTTCCTTACTTAACCCTCTTCAAATAGCTATATTCGATTGACTCTTTTTCACTTAACTCTATTCAATTAACCCTTATCAATTAACTCTATTGGACTAACACTATTGGATTAACTCTATTCGACTAACGTTATTGATTTACTCATTTCACTTAACTCCTTTCGAATAAACTATATTCGATAACTCCCTTTACTTTAACTCTAATCGATTAAACTAACATCGATTAACTCCTTTTACTTTAACTCTAATCGATTAACTAACATTGTTTAACTCCTTTTACTTTAACTCTAATCGATTAAACTAACATTGTTTAACTCCTTTTACTTTAACTCTAATTGATTAAACTAACATTGTTTAACTCCTTTTTCTTTAACTCTAATCGATTAACTAACATTGTTTAACTCCTTTTACTTTAACTCTAATCGATTAAACTAACATCGATTAACTCCTTTTACTTTAACTCTAATTGATTAAACTAACATTGTTTAACTCCTTTTACTTTAACTATAATCGATTAACTAACATTGTTTAACTCCTTTTACTTTAACTCTAATTGATTAAACTAACATTGTTTAACTCCTTTTTCTTTAACACTAATCGATTAAATAACATCGATTAACTCCTTTTACTTTAACACTAATCGATTAACTAACATCGATTAACTCCTTTATACTTTATTTCAAATCGAGTAACTAACATTGTTTAACTCTTTTATTCTATTAGAATAAACTATTCATTTATAAAGATTTACTTTTAGTAACATTTCTTCACTTTACAAATGATTTCCCTTTTATAAAACTCTATTTGTTTTAAAAACATTTTTCCCTTTTTATTTATTTTCGAAATATTTCCTTTTATAAAATCTGTTGATTTTATAAAATCCCTTTGTTTTAATATACATTAAAATAATTCTTTTTACATCCCAGGGTCTTTATGATATTTACAATATCGAATAACAATGATCAACATCATTCCATCACACATAATCCATAACAGATTATATAACACATCATATATCACAATATATGAAAACAGTAAAATAAATGTTGAGGAATCCAGTTGGATTCCTCCAACCTGTTTCCCTGCATCACAGATGTTAAACAATATAGATAACATCACTTTCAGTTCCATATGGTATATTCTGTTAAACAGAATCAATATAGAACTTCAACTAACTGACTAGCAGTTCAATCAAACAGTCAACATACAGTCAATCATCCAATATCTAACAGTTCTAAAAATATAACATGAAATTATAAACTGTTCAGAGTTAGTGAGATTTACTCACATTTGCGCGTTAGCCGTTGAATAACGGTTTGCGTTATTTGATTTCGACGGACAATTTATTTCGCCATAAATTGTAACGAGCTTAGATTCGCACTCAATCAGCTTCATTGTGAAGCTCTCGTCCATACGATCCTGTTTCGCTGAAAACCGGTGTCGTATGATAAAGTTATGGTACTTCGAAGTTTACACTATTTAAAATAAATAAACTTGAATTAAAAAGTAAAATTGGGCCTTAACTTCTTCCTCCAGCCCATACCCTATTGAACAGACCCGACCCGCTCATATCTTTCTTCCCTCTTCAGTGAACATCAAACACGCTCCATCCCATTTCAATGGCCAAACCCGATCATAAACCCATCACAAACTCCATCATTACTTCAAACCGAACTCTCCAACCATCATCTCGTTCGAAACCGTACCCTTCCATCTCCATCTCATCACACTCGCACACCCGTACCCCCGTCCGACTCCAACTGGCGACGCGCATAACAGGTTTGGGTATCGACAAGAAAAATCACCGAGTTCCTCAAGACTACTCCAATCGAAGCTCCTTCACATCTTGAACCCAAATAACAACTTCAAAGGAGCTCAATCCCCTCGTATTTGGATCGAACCTCATCCCTAGCACACAACAGGTATTTCCAGCGAGCAAAATGTGTAGTCGAGCCCAGGTAAATTGATATGAAGGAGAAGAGAAAACACTCACGAATCCAAATATATACCTCACTCGATTTATAACATTCCCTTTGATTTGTTTTTTTTTTTGATTCAAGATACATTAGGTTTGGGTTTTTTGAAAACAAATGAATTCGGCGGCTTGTATTTTGATTTTATACGGGATGAAAATCTTGTGTGGTTTAGCAGATGGTATGTGGCCTTGTAATATGACACAAAGAATTTGTGGATAGAAAAAGAAGGGCGTGGAGCATTAAGGAACCATACATTTTGTTTTAACTTTTAGTAACATAAGATTTCATTTATGTCCGACGGCGTCAAACAGAAATAAACACACCATCGTGATGAGCAAGGTGTCCCAACTCCAGAAATATAATAATACCGGTAGGTGGTCTTATATTTTGAAACTTCAAAATGTTGATTTCAAGGTGCGAAATACTTCAAATAAAAAGTCGCTTATTAAATTAATTAAAAATTACAATAAAATTCTAAAAATTAAATTATCACTATTTCTCAAAAGAACCTTGTCTGAATTCACACCCGATATCTAGTTATTTTGAAATAGCCGTTATGGTCGATAAATGATTTTATAGCGACTATTATGAAATTTGAATTGGACATATCTCAAAATCTACATGACGAAATCCCGATTTTTCTCTTCCACTAGAAAGATATACTCCACCAACTCCGTACGTTTCTTGTTTCACAGAAATCCGATTTAAAACGAACTCTGTACATTCTGTTGAAGTGCGAATCACCAATTTACGAACTGCAGCGCCATTTCGAGCTCTATTTTAATTATAATATAATTCTATGTTCAAACTGTCGACGATTGAATATATTCGTTATTCAAATTCAATTCCAAGCTGAATTAAATATCACAGATGATCCGGTTCACACCATATCGTCATTTCGGCCAATTCTGATTATTTTAGAATTAAATATATTATTTAATTTATTATTTTAATTAAATATTCACCATTATTTTGTTCAACGACCATGAAATCCTTCTAATCACCTTTTCAATAATTAAATAAATTAATTATAATACCTCTGCCAATGCGGGTCATTACAATTACCCCTCCAGGCACAGCCCCCTCCCTAGCAGTATGTCTTGAAGCACGTCGACTTATTCTAAATCTGCAAATTAGAATGATTAGCCATTTACAAGAAAAGCTACTAAAGAAGTACAAATGATACTATACTATATTGTATTATATAATATACACCTAACTGAAATCTACAAATACGCCACTCATATGTAATTATGTCCTTGAACTTTGGCTAAAATCGTTAATCAGAGCTCTAGTACCAAATGTGACGACCGCCCACAACCCCTGCACTATACAAAAGGAATAATGCGCTGAATGGTGTGCCAGGCAGCTATGGACGATCATCAAGGTATGATTATAAACAACATCGGAACCTATCATAAAACTCACAACACAAGGATAAAATATAGTAGAACATATAAAACAGGAAATATCAGTGAAGCATCATATAACAAACTTTTGAAACTTTCAAAACATCAGGTTATCCATACATCATAGGAAATATCAAAGTCTGTACATAAAGCCTCACTACAACACTCGTAAAACAACTCAAATAGCGGAAACAGAAATACTAGATAGCAGTAAATAAAATACGCTCGCCTCCTGCTCGCCTTCGCACAGCAGCATCGTACTCACTAATCACCTGTCACCTGCCACGTAGTCTGCCCATCCACAACCGGGTGAACATCACAAGGTAATAAGAGGGAAACATAAAACGTTGAGTCAGACAATAGTCTACATGAGCGATAAAACAACTAACAAACATCAACAATAAAGTACATGATAATGGATAGATAAACATACTAATCTACTAATAACACCAGAGAAGAACTCAACTCTATCTTCCCTACATCGGACAATAATAGCCTTCACAACAACATTTCAACCATACATCCATTGAAACCTGAACAACCATTCAATCATGGAAAATCACTCATGGCATCCAGATTATATCTCATGTAAACCATCCTAATCAAACTCAACGTCCCTGAAGTGCAAACCCAGAGGCCTAAACCAATATCAGACAAGCACCCAAGGTACATCTCCTTTGAGTTGGACAATCTACATGAGATGGTTCATACAAAGCAACCAATCATTCATGACAGACTCTGGTTATCACCGCCAATCCTGCTTCGAAACCATCCTTAATCGTATGATGGATAACCTTGCCATATGTCAAGGGCTAATGGTAACCCCAGTTCTAGCATAAAAATTACCAATTTTAAGTTGATAAATTAGAACCTATGGCGGTTCATATGAAATTAAACTTAACAAAATGTAGGTTTAAGAAAACGGCTTGAATTTAATGAAATGACCCTATGTCTTCTTGATGCGACCGACCAGATCCTGCTATGACTGACCGACCCGAACCATCCCATGCATCTTGACTGACCCGGTTCCTTCTAACCCGAACCCTTCTGACTGACCCGAACACCTTCTTTTGGGACATGACCGACCCATCAATTCGAGACCGACCTGATTGATCTAACACTGAACGACCGACCCGTCCCCCTTCGTCCTGACCAACCAACCCACTTTTTGACAAGCCGACCGACCCGTCTCATCATGTATGACCGACCAACAATAAGAAAGGAAGTGATAACAATCATGTAAATTATATAGTAACACGATCATGTTAATTAGCTACTATATTTTCCACATCAAACAACAGAAGATACATGATCTTATTAGTTGCCATATTCACCCAAACTATTTAGAAAAACAACATCTAAACAATGCTTAACGACAAAGCGTGAAAAAAAACTATTCAAACAATTTTCAAAACTAACAATAAAACAACATGACAATCGAAAAACATACCATACCTCGCATTTGAAAAAAGAACTGTAACAATCTATATAAGTAATAAGTTAAGGGAATATAATATGTACAATAATGATATAAAATATCAATGAAGTAACGACAAAAAAGTTTCTTAAAAGTTTATTTATATACCTTAAGTGATCATGAAAAGGTTCAGGAGCGTCGACAATGTTAGCAACGTGCATGTATCCCAAAGCCTATATAGATAAAAATTTTAAGTATTCTTTGCTTTAAATATCCAACTCCAAGGAATACATGAGAAAATTCAAAATCTGACACTAAATTGAATAAGCTATCTGTTAAAACAAAGGATGATATCAATTAGTCATATACCACAGTGTAACATAATGCAAACACAGTAGACCAACTAATATCAATGACTATCCTATCCACTTGGTTATGCCTAGTTAAAAGAAAATATTTTTATATCCAATTATTAAAAATATTATCACAAAGTAATCAAAGATAGAAAGTCCAAACTTTAATCGAAAGAGAATTAAAAAGGTCAAACAAACATACATATATACGATGTTATATTATAAAATTTCAAACATAATGATTTTGACCTGGTCTATAATTGAATCTAAATAACAAATATGATATATGTTATATGCTACACTGCCATGTGATTTAATTAACAGTACTCTATAGATCATCTACAAACTTCTTTGTTGAAAATTATAGTTGTAATGGGAATTGTCGTCAATTAATCTAAAAATAAATTTAAACATATAGATGGTACGTTTATGAGTAGTACATAAAATTCTATCATGTTATTGAAGATTTTAGCTTTATTTTGCATGTAGAAGACAACTTCTCTTCAAATCAGACTTCATACCAATTTTCTTATTTCATGGTCGAACTATTAAAACATTCTATCTATGGCCTTTTTATTAGGCCTTAGAAGGAGCATAGGAATAACCGTTCACTAAAGAAATGTAAATGCTAATATATTGAACTTAATATGTGTCTAACTACTTTTAAAAAGGCATAGTTGCAATATTGAATGAACCAATTTTGAAGCATTATTGCGATTTAAAACCATTATACAGTCGATAATATAAACCAAAAAGAATAAGACTATTCATTTATTTAAATTGCAATTTTATTTTTTCTTAAAACCTAAAATTATGTATTCTAGTTGATAATCTAACAAACACTAAAATTATAATATTTAACAGCAGATAAGGATAACAATATTATCTACTCAAGCAAAATCAAACAAACAATGGAGTTAGGTCGATTTTTTTCATAGAGCATAATGCATATCAATCTAAAAACAATTGAATAACATCCGAATAGAACATTAGTTCCTAAGCAAGGAATCAAGTAGGATAGCATAAGACAGGGAAATAAAACAACCATTTTACAATTGTACCAAATTCAAAAAAAACACATAAAGCAGATGTCAATTCCAGATACAGATGGAAAAATCAATAACCAGAAACTATAGGTTCCATTCACTTTATCATAATTTGGAAGATTTGTAAGTTGAGAATAAATAGGCACAACTAATTAATAAGGAACATGAATGACTATGAGTTGCTAAAAATATCACTTGAAAGATTGATTTACAATGTAGTAATAAAAGGTAAAATGTTTTGAAAATATACAATTATTTTGTAGATATAATTTTAGTAAAAAAATATCTACGCAAAAAAGTGCCTACATATGGCTACACCTGCATGCATCCAAAAAGCACCTACGCCATTCAGATGAACCCAAAAAATATACTTATTTACTTGAAGTATATTTAAGATCTTTAAAGAAGTAGTCAATAACCATTATGCTCATCTTCTCGCAAACTGATTTCCAATGAATTGCCGTTATCATTGTAACATAGTCGTGCATGTTTTATCCAGTTCAATTCCTACAACATGGATTCAAAATTCTATTAAGTCTAATATCGTTTATATGTAGGCATGATAGTTACTTGATAATTATTTCTTAACATGATTTCTAGAAATCAATTAGTTACCTTATAACATGATTTTTTTATTTATCCATGTAATGATCGTAAAGTAGTAAACAATCACCAACTACAAGAGAATAGTGGTAAAATCAAAATCACAACTGAAAATTTTATATAATTTGCAAATTAGGCTATGGACGGGAATAGCAAACCAGAGATGTTGATTTGTAGCCATGGAACTGAAATCTGTAATAGGAAAGAAAACAAAAGATGAAATAAGTGAACCGTCGATATGAATTTTCTGTAGACTTCCATAGCATTTGTAGTTTACCATACTTTAAATAAATACACCAATAACGTATTATGTATGTTTTAACTATTTTACAAGAGAACTTTTTTTAATCAAACTATTCGTACAAATACTAAGATCAACATAGCATTAATAACTTGTGTCGAAATGAAACCAACATGTATAATATTAGTTATTTACAACCCATTTTGATATAAGTACTACTTACCTCTAAGTTTGAGAAATCCCAATTTATTTCACAGAGCTTGTCTATGTTATCCCACTACAGCATACGAAGCACCCAGTCAACTTAAAATTGTTAGTAACACAGACATTTTACTCGGATAAAATGAAATTCAATCAAATACAAACCTCTGTTCCAATAGGAAAGGTCGCTTGCCACAAATATTCCTGAGAATATAAAATATGTCATAACTCATAAATTACAATTGTTCATGCATGTTCCAGTAGGAAGGATAGCCATTTTTTTGGCTCCTCACTCTACAACAGCGTGGATCTGAGTGCAAGGAAGAAACGAAAACGGCGATGCATCCCCTTTTTTAAGCATGGATCCATAAGAGTCGTTCATAATACCGTTTATTTGCCAAATGGTTTTCTGAACCCCATACGAGAAAAAAAATTCTTTTCTTTTTTTTTAAGCATAAGCGATGTTTTGAATACATTTATAGGAAAATAACCGTAAACGGTCTTCTAAACACCGTTCTTTTCTTTCAGTTTTTTTTATTTATAAATTGTCGTTTATTGTTGGAAGCGATGGGAATCCTTCCCTTTTTTCCTTCCTCCTCTCTATATTTAATTGACTAACAGAGATGCTCTTAAACTAGCAAAAAACACACATGGCCTCCAAAAAAAAAATTATACCTAGTGACGACTACTTAACCTTTTCTCTGATACTTTTTTCCTCTCCACTCTAGTTTAAATTAGTTACTTCCACAAGTTTATCCCCCCTACTTGCCACTCCACCCATCAATCTGTGGCATCTGCATATCAATAAATTTTTTGAATAACATCTAATTCAAACACTGCTTTCCCTATGTTTTCCTAATTCCAATTCACTTGCCAAACAAAGAGCACTAGGTTTTGAATGTGAAATTTCATAAATTATCAACTGCAAATATTTTGTTGTCAATTGTTGAGACCACCGCAGTCATGACTACTTCTATATCATTTTCCTTTGATGATTATGGGGAAGTTATGCTATTAGATTTGATTTCTCCAATCGATTGGAAAGGTCATTTAATTAGGTAACTGTATAATCTTCATGCTTTTTAAATATTTGAACAGAAATGTTTTCTCGATTATCATAGCTTATAGAATGCTTGTATTCATGTTCTCATGTTTTTTTCCTTTTAACTTTGACATTTCATTTATAACTATCGCAGACCCTTAAGTCATTGGGAAATTCGTGTGTATCTACATTTGTCCATGTCATACATCTACCTTTTGTTTTGGTTTTTGGAAATTCATGATTAACCTTTTTCAATTTTTTTGATTCTAACTTATCAGATGTACTAGATCAGGCCCATGCAGTTGCACGGCTGGAGAAAATATAATTTTATATTAACACTTTTATAAATATACATATAAGTAATGGTAGGTGAATGATGATTACGTACTAATACATCAACAATAAAAATTATCATTCTGAAGTCATGAGGTAGGGAAAGAAAGGAAATTGAGTGAAAAAAGTAGCCGAGACAGACTTAAATTGTAAAAAAAATTGTATTAATAATGCATAAATAAATATATAATGTTGTTTGAATTCATCTCTTGAGAAACTCTTTAACAATTACAAAGATGACCATTCCTCAAAAAACAATCATTAGTCTACTATTTTAATTATTCAGTATATTGAAAATGAATATGTTAGCACATAGAGCGTACATAGGAACTTGTCACACTGCAAATTGAGAATGCTATAAATGCAAATGCAGCTTCCACATAATAAAAATAAATGAATGTGAGACGACCCGAAACCCCGAACTGGCGGTGGAAAGGGTAATCTTTGGAATATAACACATAAACAGATAACAGCAGAACAGAAATAAATAGATACACCAGATAATGCACAATAGAATATACTGGATAAACGTAATCATCAGAGTTACACAGTATACAGGATCATACTTAGTACAAATACAGTTCAGCTATACATAAATGTCTACAGCGGAAAAACAAACATAATGTACAATAGGAGCTGAACAGCATAAAAAGAGATAAATGATAGAATCCATCTTCAGCTCTAGCTATCCAGAGAAAGCCAGCTAAACCTGAATACAAGGCTGCCCATGTAGAAAAAGGGGCGCCCGTGTTTGAAATGAAACAAAATACGAGTCAGTCATGGGACTGGTATGAGAAATCTACTCAACACATTTAAAATATGGCTATTCACAGGACCACGCCACTTTCGTGGAACGGGTTTACTCCATTGGATTGCCAGTGCTTTAAAACAAATCATTCTTTTAAACATCGCAATGCTTTTTATAAAAATGAAGCCATTATAAGACTCAGTTCCCATCACACAATGCAACGCAAACCGGAGGATAGAGTTTTACCTTATAATGGCCAAAATATGCTTGATACGAATAAAACAAAAGCATTTGATATTATTACAAGTGTTTATATGTTTCAAAAACAATTTCAAATCATAACTATCAATCATAGACGACATGGGTACCATATATCATGTCGCAATATGTATATACAATCAAAACTGCACAGTCACGTATTTGGAAATTGGATTTCCGTCATGAACCAAGGCAAAAGATAGTCCTTACCGAATTCGAGACGCTCTAGCCCGTGTCTCAGGACCCAGACACAGGTGGGCCCTTGGAGTGACAGGGCCGGTCCACCGATGTGGATTAAAATTCCTGAACACTACGTTTCCCCGCCCTATGGGGCGTCAATGAGCCAATGAATGACTCCATCGGTCCCGGATCGACCGATATAACCGAGGCGCCTCGCAATCCATCATCCACAAAAGTAAAATGTCAGGCCGTGTAAAAACACCGACACAACTCCTAGCTAGACGGAAACGCATGCCCTCCCTGAGGTACTTCTCCCGTTTCTGGTTCATACCGGGGTGTGAAGCTCGCAAATTCATGTTATACACAAAGCTACGCCACACAGGCGGTGCTTTGATCATCAGTCACAAGACTTTGCTTTTCAACAGAAGCCCTGATCACTGCATCTTAGCATGCCACACAGGCAGTTCACACCATGCAACTGATGGTTATCAATCGCACAGAATGAATTCCAATGTCAGACACACAGTCCATTTGCAAGTCCGTTCTGGGTCTGAACGAAACCGGAGGCACTAAATACCTCGCATATCCATCAATTCCCACGTACGTCTGGACGATCACCACTCATTATCCATATTTCGGGATGCCTCCCAATCAGGACCTCAGTGACCATCCAAACGAGGTGAAGATCGGTCTTCAACCCCCGTCTCCATCTTCGACTTCTTATCGTCGATTCAGTTATTCAAAATGGGATAAACCCAGTCTTTCTGAGCAACTCGCGTATATAATAAACAAGTGCAACACAAACATACATACGCATCATTTCAATTCATTACTCACTAACCGTCAATCAGTAAGAGAACGATTTCCCAAATATTAACCCCGAAGGCCGAAACCAACATCAGATCAAAATCCAGGAAACCATTTGACTTAGCTAACCTTCAGTTAATTTCTAAATTTCACATCCATATCGTTTATAATATTTTATAATGATTTATCGCTATTTTTATTTATTTAAAATAGCCAATGTATTCAAAACGACACTTCGGGCCATAACGCGGCCGTGGCGCTGTTTTTCTTCAGATTTGATTTACATATATCTGAAAATCTAACCATTGGATCTTCACAAAATTTACATCATTAGAAAGATCTTTTCAAAACGAATCCAACGGTTCCAGTTTCGGGAAAATCCGACGGTCGGATCTCCCAGTATAATCATTTGAAGTTTCGATTTCAAAATACGAATTGCAGCGTCGTTATTCGATTTAATATAATTATATATATATATATATAAATATAATCGATTCTGGCATTGTTTTTCCTCATATTTGAATTAAACATTCCAGACAATCCAACCGTTGGATCTTTACAAAGTTGGCGCCGTTGGAAAGATATTTCCAAAGCGAACCCAACGGTTGCGGTTTCGGGAAAATCCGATGGTCGGATCTCCCACACTAATCGTTTGAAATCACGGTTTCAAAATACGAACTGTAGCTTCATTATTTGATATATTTTAATCCTATTTATATATATATATATATATCGATTCTTCGATTTCAAAGCTATATTCTTTTTATACATCTGATAAAAATTATATTTTTATCTAACTGTCTTCTATTTCAACACTTCACTATTTTTAACAATACAAGTATATAATAAAAATGTGATTTTTAATGTAAAACAATTTATTTCAAAACTCGACTTTTTTATATAGTTAATATAGGTGATAGAAATAGGATTTTTATTATAAAACAATTTCTTTCAAAATATGAATACCATTCAACACATGAATTTCAATTCAACGAATGAATATCGATTCAACACATGAAGGTTTTCTTTAGTTTATATATATAGATAAAAAGGTGATTTTTATATTTTAAACACGAATACCATTCAACACATGAATTTTAATTCAACGAATGAATTTCGATTCAACACATGAAGGTTTTCTTTAGTTTGTATATATATATAAAAAGGTGATTTTTATATTTAAAACACGAATACCATTCAACACATGAATTTCTATCCAACGAATGAATTTCGATTCAACACATGAAGGTTTTCTATATTTTGTGTATATATATATATATATATATAAAGGTGATTTCTATATTTAAAACACGAATACCATTCAACACATGAACATCTATCCAACGAATGAATATCGATTCAACACATGAAGGTTTTCTATAGTTTATATATATAGAGTAAAAATGTGATTTTTATATTTAAAACACGAATACCATTCAACACATGAATTTCTATCCAACGAATGAATATCGATTCAACACATGAAGGTTTTCTATTCAACAGACGAATATAGTTTCAACACAGGAAAATAATTCTAACACATGAATATTATTCAAAATTTCGGCAGCATAACGGCAGAGTAGTTAAAACCGGGACCGTCCCTAGTACGGCTCCTCGCTCTACCTTAAAGCCTCGTAGCTTTTGACAATGGGGAATCATGCATCTAGTTCGCACGCAGGCGGCATGTTTATTTTTTTCATTTCCACAAACTAATCCTATGTGGTTTCAACCAAATATTTCTCAACCACAAACGGGTATTTTTCAACCACAATCAATCAATTCCAACCACAAACAATTTCAATCAACCATTCGCTATCAATCAATTTTCACACCAATCACAACCAATAAATATCGTCCATGGTTTGTGGACGAGGGGCGTATATATATATATATATATATATATATATATATATATATATAGCATTTCACTTCTATTTCAACACATATATAATTTTTACAACGCATATACAACTTATACATTGAACGTACAACTTATACAACGCTTATACAAGAGGTGTACAACGCTTATATAACTCATACATCGACTATATATTTTATACATCGTCGTTTTCCATATCGTTTATAAATTAGAAATCTCACATTGGGTTCCACTCCACCAAAAATAGCAGAAGGCTCAGAAAAATATGCGGTCTCTTCTAGAATGTAGAAGACGTCCACACGAGTCCACTGTCTCTTGTTTCACTGAATTTCGATCACACATGAAAAAGATTGATTTTTCAAAGTTTGCAACGGTTTAAAGGTGTTAAAACAGTTGAAAATCATCATAGCCGTACCTTCAGCAAACTGTTCAAAACTAGGTTTGCATTTATCTCGAAATCCACGTAGCTATTCGTCGATTGGCTTTCGCAGCGTCGAAGGTGGAGGAGAGGCGCGCTGGCGCGACGTGGTGGGGTCTAGCTCGGTGGTCGGACGGCGCGGTGGCGGCGGGTTGAAGGTCGAAACTTCCAGGGGGTGCCGCGCTCGATTTACTCAACGATAATTGCTGCTCCTTATATGGATTTGAAGATCATGAGAAGTACTACAAAAACCATAACTGTGGTGTTGGATTTCATTGAGCGGATCAAAAGAAAAAGAGGAGAGAAGGTGAAGACTAATTTCCGTCGTCGGGTTTCTGAGAGGAGCGGGGAGAGAGAAAAGTGATGGCCAATCAGATTTTTTTTTATATTTATATATTTTTAAAATCCGAAAATACCCCCTTTCACACACGAACTCCAATCCAAACCCAACAACTGTCGTCCCTAGCGTTTTACCCCCATTCTGAACACAATGGGATATGTTTCATTGGGCCATTCGACTGTTTCAGTCAGTTTTCCTTCAATTTAAAATATATAACATTCAATATTCGATTTAAACGTACATTTCAATTTGCCAGGGCCACAAACTAATTCGAAAAATAAATCTGGCTATGTTTTGATGATACGGTCCCAACAAAACTAGTTTCGTCGAATTCTGAGACCGTTTGAAAAATGGCCCATTTCTGGTCGATCCAATTTAACTGTAATTGACCAAAACACGTTTTCTTTTGCCACGCTCACATACTAGCTTCAAAAATTATGAAATTTGAAACCTAGCAATAACTTCACATCCTGGATCCAACAAAGTGGTTTCGTCTAATTCCGAGGTCGTTTGCAAAATGGCCCTTTTCATGGGCTATATAATTTCTATAGCGACCTTTCTGAAAATTCATTTGGCCATAACTTTTGCTTTCCGCTATGAAAATTCGATTTTTCAGATTCGTTAGAAAGGTATTCACTAACAGATTTAAATATTTTTGGTTTCACTCAAATCTGTTTTGTTTTGCACCCGGTACAGTCAGTCAAAGTTTGAATTCAAATTTTGAAACTACCGCGCCATTTCAGGCCTTGTTTATAATTAGAATTAATTATATTCCTTTTCAATTGTCGATTCAAACTCAGTTTTCATTGCTATTATTTAAAATATTTATTTTAAATATTTAAAATCCACTATTTTAGCCAATTAAAATTTTTTAAATTGGTTCATATTTTCCAGGTCGTTACAATCTCCCCTACTTAAAACTTTTCGTCCCCGAAAAGGAACCAAGTTGAAAGTGGTTTGATTAATCAACTCTACGTTCAATCTGGCTTCCATTCTCCAACTTTTTAGTTTTTGAGAATTTTCAAATTCTTCAAAAATTTGGCTAACACCCGGAATTTTCGTAAAATTTCGCCATAACCTCCTTTGTACGGGAGAGGTTTGGAAATTTACTGGGCCGTATTAGGTACCCAATAAATCCTAATAAGCATACACATATTTATAGTGATACATTCTGGTGTTTACAGAGGAGCGCGTATAGATAATAACTCCAGAGAATAAATTCTCGTCACCCTATCAAAGCCTGAGGGAGTGTGTATTTTAATTGCTCCAGAGGATAAATCCTCGTCACCTCGTCCCGTATGGGAAATAAATAGTCCACGTGCCGTATCTAATGACTAGAGAGACGTGATTATTATCAACTCCAGACCCGTGTGGTTTTTTTTTAATATGGCAATTTATTGTAACATTTTATATGGTCCATATCAGTCATCGGTTCAACCTGTAAAATATAGTCATCGCTATACAAGCCTCTCGCTCGTATGGTAAATCTTCCACCTCGTCACACAAACTCCAAATGCTTATGTGGTATATGTTGAAGTATGCCTATCTTCAAGAAGTATGCCATGTAATGTAGTTCAAAATTAATTGTTACTATCCTATGGCAATGTTTATTATTACACACAGAATAACCAGCACTCCGCATCCAATGGCATTCACAGGAGTTGATATAATAATATTTCGCATCCAACTCATTAAGGTTTACCTAATTGTCGGGCACACAAATAATTCTTTACTCAACAGCTATCCATTTACCTGTTCAAACATATATAATGCACATGTATATATTTCTATCTATTTTTAAATCAGTTTAATGTGTGATTTAATCAAATAAATTCTACCATTCATTCTTTTATTAATTAAATTAACTATCGTTTCAATAATTTAATTAATCCAATTTACTATCACACAATGCAAACAATAATCAAATTGTTTTTAACTTTTTAACTTTTCAAATATATACCTTTTATATATTCAAAAATCATATTTCTAAAACCAGACTATATATATAATCACAAATACTTTATTTTAAAAACATATTACTCTCGACTCGTTCTGAGGCACTTCTGACCCCATCTCTAATGAATTGTTCTGATTCTGCTGTACTCATACTAGGATATTGTTGATCCTATCTGTACTGAGTTATTCGTCCTATAACACTACTGGTTCTATCTTTGACGAGTTCGCTAATGTGTTATATACCAGAGCAAAGCTTAACCAAAGCTCTGATACCAAAATGAGACGACCCCAAACCCCGAACTGGCGGTGGCAAGGGTAATCCTTGGAATATAACACATAAACATATAACAGCAGAACAGAAATAAATAGATACACCAGATAATGCACAATAGAATATACTGGATAAACGTAATTATCAGAGTTACACAGTATACAGGATCATACTTAGTACAAATACAGTTCATCTATACATAAATGTCTACAACGGAAAAACAAACATAATGTACAATAGGAGCTGAACAACATAAAAAGAGATAAATGATAGAATCCATCTTCAGCTCCAACTATCCAGAGAAAGCCAGCTAAACCTGAATACAAGGCTGCCCGTGTAGAAAAAGGGGCACCCGAGTTTGAAAGTGAAACAAACTACGAGTCAGTCATGGTACTGGTATGATAAATCTACTCAACACATTTAAAATATGGCTAATCACAGGACCATGCCACTTTCGTGTAACGGGTTTACTCCATTGGATTTCCAGTGCTTTAAAACAAATCATTCTTTTAAACATCGCAATGCTTTTTATAAAAATGAAGCCATTATAAGACTTAGTTCCCATCACACAATGCAACGCAAACCGGAGGATAGAGTTTTACCTTATAATGGCCAAAATATGCTTGATACGAATAAAACAAAAGCATTTGATATTATTACTAGTGTTTATATGTTTCAAAAACAATTTCAAATCATAACTATCAATCATAGACAACATGGGTACCATATATCATGTCGCCATATGTATATACAATCAAAACCGCACAGTCACATATTTGGAAATTGGATTTCTGTCATGAACCAAGGCAAAATAATGTCCTTACCGAATTCAAGACGATCTAGCCCGTGTCTCAGGACCCAGACACAGGTGGGCACTTGGAGCGACAGGGCAGGTCCACCGATGTGGATTAAAATTCCTGAACACTACGTTTCCACGCCCTATGGGGCGTCAATGAGCCAACGAATGACTCCATCGGTCCCGGATCGACCGATATAACCGAGGTGCCTCGCAATCCATCATCCACATAAGTAAAATGTCAGGCCGTGTAAAAACTCCAACACAACTCCTAGCTAGAAGGAAACGCATGCCCTCCCTGTGGTTCTTCTTCCGTTTCTGGTTCATACCGGGGTGTGAGACTCACGAATTCATGTTATACAAAAAGCTACGCCACACAGGCGATGCTTTGATCATCAGTCACAAGACTTTGCTTTTCAACAGATGCCCTGATCACTGCATCTTAGCATGCCACATCGGCAATTCACACCATGCAACTGATGGTTATCAATCGCACAGAATGAATTCCAATGTCAGACACACAGTCCATTTGCAAGTCCGTTCTGGGTCTGAATGAAACCAGAGGCACTAAATACCTCGCATATCCATCGATTCCCACGTACGTCTGGACGATCACCACTCATTATCCATATTTCGGGATGCCTCCCAATCAGGACCTCAGTGACCATCCAAACGAGGTGAAGATCGGTCTTCAACCCCCGTCTTCATCTTCGACTTCTTATCGTCGATTCAGTTATTCAAAATGGGATAAACCCGGTCTTTCTGAGCAACTCGCGTATATAATAAACAAGTGCAACACAAACATACATACGCATCATTTCAATTCATTAGTCACTAACGTCAATCAGTAAGAGAACGATTTCCCAAATATTAACCCCGAAGGCCGAAACCAACATCAGATCGAAATCCAGGAAACCATTCGACTTAGCTAACCTTCAGTTAATTTCTAAATTTCACATCCATATCATTTATAATATTTTATAACGATTTATCGCTATTTTTATTTATTTAAAATAGCCAATGTATTCAAAACGACACTTCGGGCCATAACGCGGCCGTGGCGCTGTTTTTCTTCAGATTTGATTTACATATATCTGAAAATCTAACCATTGGATCTTCACAAAATTTACATCATTAGAAAGATCTTTTCAAAACGAATCCAACGGTTCCGGTTTCGGGATAATCCGACGGTCGGATCTCCCCGTATAATCGTTTGAAGTTTCGATTGTAAAATACGAACTGCAGCGTCGTTATTCGATTTAATATAATTATATTTATATATATATATATAAATATAATCGATTCTGGCGCTGTTTTTCCTCAGATTTGAATTAAACATTCCAGACAATCCAACCGTTGGATCTTTACAAAGTTGGTGCCGTTGGAAAGATATTTCCAAAGCGAACTCAACGGTTGCGATTTCAGGAAAATCCGATGGTCGGATCTCCCGCACTAATCGTTTGAAATCACGGTTTCAAAATACGAACTGCAGCTTCGTTATTCGATATATTTTAATTCTATTTATGTATATATCGATTCTTTGATTTCAAAGCTATATTCTTTTCATACATTTGATAAAAATTATATTTTTATCTAACTGTCTTCTATTTCAACACTTCACTATTTTTAACAATACATGTATATAATAAAAATGTGATTTTTAATGTAAAACAATTTATTTCAAAACTCGACTTTTTTATATAGTTAATATAGGTGATAGAAATAGGATTTTTATTATAAAATAATTTCTTTCAAAATATGAATACCATTCAACACATGAATTTCAATTCAACGAATGAATATCGATTCAACACATGAAGGTTTTCCATAGTTTATATATATATATATATATATGTATGTATAAAGGTGATTTTTATATTTAAAACACGAATACCATTCAACACATGAATTTCAATTCAACGAATGAATTTCGATTCAACACATAAAGGTTTTCTATAGTTTTTGTATATATATATATATATATATATATATAAAGGTGATTTTTATATTTAAAACACAATTACCATTCAACACATGAATTTCTATCCAACGAATGAATTTCGATTCAACACATGAAGGTTTTCTATAGTTTGTATATATATATAAAGGTGATTTTTATATTTAAAACATGAATACCATTCAAAACATGATTATCTATCCAACGAATGAATATCGATTCAACACATGAAGATTTTCTATAGTTTATATATATATATATATATATAGTAAAAATGTGATTTTTATACTTAAAACACGAATACCATTCAACACATGAATTTCTATTCAACGAATGAATATCGATTCAACACATGAAGGTTTTCTATTCAACAGACGAATATAGTTTCAACACAGGAAAATAATTCTAACACATGAACATTATTCAAAATTTCGGCAGCATAACGGCAGAGTAGTTAAAACCGGGACCATCCCTAGTACGGCTCCTCGCTCTACCTTTAAGCCTCACAGCTTTTGACAATGGGGAATCATGCATCTAGTTCGCACGCAGGCGGCATGTTTATTTTTTTCCATTTCCACAAACTAATCCTATGTGGTTTCAACCAAATATTTCTCAACCACAAATGGGTATTTTTCAACCACAATCAATCAATTCCAACCACAAACAATTTCAATCAACCATTCGCTATCAATCAATTTTCACACCAATCACAACCAATAAATATCGTCCATGGTTTGTGGACGAGGAGCGTATATATATATATATATAGCATTTCACTTCTATTTCAACACATATATAATTTTTACAACGCATTTACAACTTATACATCGAACGTACAACTTATACAACGCTTATACAAGAGGTGTACAATGCTTATATAACTCATTCATCGACTGTATAATTTATACATCGTCGTTTTCCATATCGTTTATAAATTAGAAATCTCACATTGGGTTCCACTCCACCAAAAATAGCAGAAGGCTCAGAAAAATATGCGGTCTCTTCTAGAATGTAGAAGACGTCCACACGAGTCCACTGTCTCTTGTTTCACTGAATTTTGATCACACACGAAAAGGATATGATTTTTCAAAGTTTGCAATGGTTTAAAGGTGTTAAAACAGTTGAAAATTATAATAGCCGTACCTTCAGCAAACTGTTCAAAACTAGGTTTTATTTATCTCGAAATCCGCGTAGCTATTCGTCGATCGGCCTTCGCAGCGTCGAAGGGGGAGGAGAGGCGCGCTGGCGCGACGTGGTGGGGTCCAGCTCGGTGGTCGAACGGCGCGGTGGCGGCGGGTTGAAGGTCGAAACTTCCAGGGGGTGCTGCGCTCGATTTACTCAACGATAATTGCTGCTCCTTATATGGATTTGAAGATCATGAGAAGTACTACAAAAACCATAACTGTGGTGTTGGATTTCATTGAGCGGATCAAAAGAAAAAGAGGAGAGAAGGTGAAGACCAATTTCCGTCGTCGGGTTTTTGAGAGGAGCGGGGAGAGAGAAAAGTGATGGCCAATCAGATTTTTTTTATATTTATATATTTTTAAAATCTGAAAATACCCCCTTTCACGCACGAACTCCAATCCAAACCCAACGACTGTTGTCCCCAGCGTTTTACCCCCATTTCGAACACAATGGGATATGTTTCGTAGGCCCATTCGACTGTTTCAGTCAGTTTTCCTTCAATTTAAAATATATAACATTCAATATTCGATATGAACGTACATTTCAATTTGCCAGGGCCACAAACTGATTCGAAAAATTCCAGAAAAATAAATCTGGCTATGTTTTGACGATACGATCCCAACAAAACTAGTTTCATCGAATTCTGAGACCGTTTGAAAAATGGCCCATTTCTGGTCGATCCAATTTAACTGTAATTGACCAAAACACGTTTTCCTTTGCCACGCTCACATACTAGCTTCAAAAATTATGAAATTTGAAACCTCGCAATAACTTCACATCCTGGATCCAACAAAAGTGGTTTCATCGAATTCCGAGGTCATTTGCAAAATGGCCCTTTTCACGAGCTATATAATTTCTATAGCGACCTTTCTGAAAATTCATTTGGCCATAACTTTTGCTTTCCGCTATGAAACTTCGATTTTTCAGATTCGTTAGAAAGGTATTCACTAACAGATTTAAATATTTTTGGTTTCACTCAAATCCGTTTTGTTTTGCACCTGGTACCGTCAGTCAAAGTTTGAATTCAAATTTTGAAACTACCGCGCCATTTCAAGCCTTGTTTATAATTAGAATTAATTATATTCCTTTTCAATTGTCGATTCAAACTCAGTTTTCATTGCTATTATTTAAAATATTTATTTTAAATATTTAAAATCCACTATTTTAGCCAATTTAAAAAATTTAAATTGGTTCAGATTTTCCTGGTCGTTACAGAATGTACCTGCTTGTATTCCATCCTCTAGTCAATTGAAAAATCCTAAACCATTTGTCAACAAAAATTTAACAACGTTGGACACTTTGGTCCAAAAAATAATTAATGGCCTAAGTAAATAATGTGACATTTTGGTAAGAATTCACTATCATATAAAAAAAAGTAATTAAGGAATATTGTGAGAGTTTCATACAGAAATTTCATGGGTCAAATTAATGGATATAAAAGTAAAAACATCTTTTACACATAATTAGAAGCTTATGCAAATAGATGACAGTTATTTATGCTCGTATGATATACAACTTTGTTCTCAGTGTCTAGGTCACTCATTTATTTATCTTAGCCTAAAGAAAGCACTTTAGCACATGACAAAAACAATGGCTAAGGCAACACAAACGAAAACTTAGCCATTTGTCAGAAATTATTCTATCATTTATAGTATTATTGCTACACCCCCAAGAAGTAATCCTTCTTTTGACGCATTGAACACGCCTTTAAGCAACATCAGTCAAGCATTTACCTTTCCCTTCAAACAATCTTTTATTTCTTTCTGACCAGAATTCCTACAGTACACATTTGGGCAACAAAGATACTAAACCATTTATCATCATTGCATAAAAGCTTGAATGGTGTTATCCACCCATATCGAGAATATGGCTCCAAAACTGTGACGACCGCCCATAAACCCTGCACTATACAAGAGGAATAATGCGCTCAAAGGTGTTCCAAGCAGATGTGGACGATCATCAAGGTATGATTATGAAAAACATCGGAACCTATCGTAAAACTCACAGCGTAAGGATAAAGTATAGTAGAACATATACAACAAGTATTAATACTGAAGCATCATATAACAAACTTTTGAAGCTTTGACAACAACCGGAAAGGTTATCCATACATCGTAGGAAATATCAAAGTCTGTACATAAACCCTCACTGCAACACTCATAGAACAACTAAAACAGCGAAAACAGAAATATTATATAGTAGTAAAGATAATACGCTAGCCTCCTGCTCGCCTTCGCACAACAACATCATCCACACTAATCACATCCACTTAGTCTGCCCATCTACAACCGGATGAACATCCCAAGATAATAAGAGGGAAACATAAAACCTTGAGTCAGACAATAGTCTTAGTGAGCGATAAAATAGCTAATAAACATCAACAATAATGTATATGAGAATGGATAGATAAACATACTAATCTACCCACAACACTAGAGAAGAACTCAACTCTATCTTCCCACATCGAACAGTGACAGCCAATACAATAACATTTCAACCATACACCCATGGATACCAAAACACCCATTTAGTCATGGCAAAGCACTTATGGAATCCAAATTATATGTCTCATGTAAACCATCCTAATTGAACTCAATATCCCTCAAGAGCAAGCCCAAGAGGCCTAAACCAATAGCAGACAAGCACCTAAGAAACATCTCCTTCGACATTGGACAATCTACATGAGATGATTCAAACAAAGTAACCAATCATCCACGATAGACTCTGGCTATCACTGCCAATCCTGCTTTGAAACCATCGTTAATCGTATGACAACCAACCTTGCTATATGTCAAGGGCTAATGGTAACCTCCGTTCTAGCATAAAAATTACCGGTTTTGAGTTGCTAAGTTAGATCCTATGGAGATTCATATGAAATTAAACTTACCATGCTGTAGATCTAAGAAAACAACTTGAATTTGATGAAAAAAGATCAAACATTCATGTACTTGATTAAATCCGTTTGAGAGATGCATACCACTCACCAATTCTCCAAAACAACCTAAAATGATTGAAATATGATTACGGACAACGAAGAATTTGATCCAAATTCTTCAATTTGATGAACTCCCTCTTTGATTTGAGTAAATCTATCCCCAAATGATAAGCTACTAAAGCAGTTCCGCATGCCTATCATTCATTAGCAACCAATTCTATCATCCAAACTAGCAGCCATCAAGTCATGCATTCATATCCTTAACCTAGCACGCGGAATTCTAACACAAACATAATAGTACAAGCTACAATGATGGAAGGCGACACGATAATAATTGGTCCTATCAACGAAGAGTTCCAAATGGGTCGCCTTCATACTCTCTTCCATCTCCCACGTACAATCGTCGCCGTCCTCACTCCATTGTACCTTGAATAGCTTAATTGTCTTCCTCATAAGCTATTTCGTCTTATTTCCAACAACATGAAGCGGTATACAAGGCGTCATAACTACAGTCTCTACTTCTAGGTCTTTATACTGCTCTAGAGATACCATAACATTCGAATCATGCATGAACTTCCGTAGAAACGACACATGGAAAACATTATGCACACTTGACATCTTCTCGGGTAACTCCAATCTATATGCGAGCTTTCCAATTCGCTCGACTATCGAAAATGGTCCAACGACCCTTGGAGATAACTTTCCCTTATTTCTGAATCGAACCACATGCTTCAACGGCGAAATCTTCACAATAATCATATTGCCAACGTCGAACTCTGAGCTTATCGGCATAACTATTCTGACGATCTTGGGCTAGCTTCATTCGATGTCGAACGATCTCGATACAATCTAAGGTCTCTCTTATCATTTCTGGCCCCAAGTATCAACTTATCTCCGGTTTCTAACAACATGGTGGAGAATTGTGCGGCCTCGCATACAGCGCCTCGTATGGTGCTATCCCAATGCTAGAATGTTAGCTATTATTATATGCAAACTGAACTACATGTAAGTGGTCTTCCCATGGTCCCCCAAAAGCGAACACACAAGCTCTTAGGAGATCTTCGAAGACTCGGTAAACCCTCTCGGTTTGACCATCAGCTTGGGGATGGTAAGCCGTACTTAAACACAACTCGGTTCCCAAATTTTCCTGCAAATTCTTCCAAAATCCACTTATAAATAATGGATCTTAGTCACTCACTAAGCTCTTTATGATATCATGGAATTGAGCTATCCATTTCACATAAAGTTCATCCAACTTTGATGTCGTCCTAGTTGACTTGACAGGAGTGAACCTGGCACTTTTGGTCAAGCGATCCACGATGATCCAAATTCCTTCATTTCCTGCCCTGGTTCTAGGTAGTTCACAGATAAAATCAATCGATATTTGATCCCACTTCCATATGGGAACTTCCAATGGCTGAAGAAAACCACTTGGCTTCTTCTGTTAGCCTTCACCAACTGACAGTTCATACACTTGGAAATGAAATTTCCAATATCTCGCTTCATCCCTTCCCAGTAGTAGATTCGCTTCATGTCCTAATGCATCTTATTACCACCGGGATGAATCGTCAACTTCGAGTGATGACATTCCCTCAGAACCTCATCTCTCAATTCATCGATATTAGGAACAACCAATCTTCCTTGCTTTTAAAGACAACCTTCTCGATCGACTTCGAACTCTTTATTCTCTGGTTCCAGCTTCTTGATAAACTCGATAAGCTTCACATCTCGCTTTTGGCTCTTGTCAATCCTTTCGATAAGAGTAGGTATTATTGATAAGCTTTCCTTCATTTTAGATTTCAACTCACATTGTGGCCTGAAATCAAACCTTGCCAAATACTTGAGGCTCTTCCATTCCAAAAACATCGCTCCCAAACTTCGTGTTTTCGACTTAACGCATCTATAACTGCGTTACCTTTGCCCGGAGTATAGGCTATACCAAAATCATATGATGCCAGAAATTCTAGCTACCTTTGCTGCCGAAGATTCAAATCCTGTTGGGAGAAAAGATACTTCAATGACTTATGATCCGTGAACAACTCGAATTGAACTCCCAACAGGAAATGCCTTCATATCTTTATAGCAAAGACAATCGCCGCCAACTCCAAATCATGAGTTGGGTAATTTCTCTCATGCGACTTCTGCTGTCGACTCGCGTGGGCCACAACCTTATGCTTTTTCATTAGCACTGCTCCAAGTCCAGTAGCACATGCATCGATGTATACCACCATCTCTTCATTCCCACTAAAAATGGCCAACACAGGAGCACTCGTCAGTCGCTCCTTTAGAATTCCAAACACTTGTTCACTCTTTGCATCCCATATGAACCCTAAGTTCTTCGTCAATCCTATTAATGGTGCAGCTATCTACGAGAAATCCTTGATAAAACGTCGGTAATCTCCTACCAACCCAAGAAAACTCCGAACATCCATTTCATTCTTTGGTCAATCCCAGTCCTGGATTGTTGCCACCTAAGTGGGGTCAACCGCTATCCTATTTCCAGAAACAACATTGCCTAAGAATCTCACTTCGCTCTTCCACAAGTGACATTTCAAAAAAAAAAATAGCCTTCAACTGATGCTTTCGCAAGATTTCCAACACAACTCTCAAGTGGGTCTTGTGCTCTTCCTCATTCCAAGAATAAACCAGAATATCATCCACGAACACAAGCACTAACTTCTTCGACAAATCTCCAAAAACTCTATTCAAAAGATCCACAAAATATGCTGGCGCTTTAGTCAACCCGAATGGCATCACCAACCATTCGAAGAAAGTGGATGGTGTCCTAAAAGCAATCTTCGACACACTTTCATTTGCCACTCTTAACTGGTGAAATCTCGTTGACGAATCCATCCGAGAAAACACTTTGGCCTCGTGAAGCTGATCGAACAAGTCGTCTATCCTCGGCAACAGATACTTGTTCTTCTTGGTCACCTTGTTCAAATAACGATAGTCCATACACAATCTCAATGACCCACCTGCCTAGGTTGCGAACGCGACAGGTATACCCCATTCGGATACACTCCACTAAATGAATCCTTTTCCCAAAAGTTCATGAACTTGCACCTCCAACTCTCGATGTTCCTTAGGCGACATCCACCTAAGAGGCATAAAGATTGGTCTAGCACCCTAGACCAAATCAATCTTAAACTCGATCTCACGATGCGGCGGCAAACCTTTGACCTTGCTAAAGATATCCTCGTACTCATTAGCGATCATCGCAGATGACAAGTCTTTTTGTGGAATCACAAGCGAATATAAATAGCTTACGAAGATCATGTCTTCGGGCTTACATCTAATCAACACCTTCGCCCTTCCATATCCCCGACTCTCACCTCTAGCTTCTCGCAATTCACCCTTGCCACATACCTCTTGAGCCAATATATGCCCAAGATGATCCCAAATCCATTGAAGTTAAGAACAAAGCAATCACACACAAAAGAGCAACCATGACTCGACAACACTAGACCATGGCATAACATACACAAACTGGACGAACCCCCAACTGGATTAGTCACGATCAATGATCTATAACAAATCTCGGGTTCCAAACCCAAGCGGCTCACAAGCTCATTGCAAATGAAAGAATGTGATGCTCCAGTATCGAACAACACACGAACTGAAACACCTCATATAGAAAGAGTACCTTGGACGACAACACCTTTTCCCTTCTCCTCTGCAATATGAGCTCTTAAGGAAGATGGTAAAACTTCCAAAGCATATGCCTTCACAACCTGTTCTCCCTTCACCGATTCTGGGCAATCCTTATTCTCTTGCCTGTTGTGTCAAAGATTTCAATGATTATTTTGATTAATGACAAGAAGAAGCTTCATGATCGACAAAAAGGATAATCGATGACAAAAAGAAGAATTGATGTTTTTTTCATAGGTTAGAAGTTGGTTATTTAGAGTTATAAATGTTAAAATCTATCCTCAAATAATCATACTTCTCATTGCTTTTAAAAATACTCATGAAAACTCTTTTCTGTAGCAAGTTGACAAAAACATGTCAACATATTATTTTTAACTTGTCAACAAGATTTCAAATGAAACCTATCTACCTGTAAAAATTAACCTGTCAATAGCTTTTTAAAGGTAACGGTCAAAAACTTGTCTACCTGTACATTTTACCTGTCAACAGCTTTTTGAATAACAAAGCATATTTTTGAAGAGTCATCTTCTTTTATGAAAGGTTGCATCCATTTCTCTTCATCAGGAATCATCTCTTTTGATTGCAACTTTTCACTAATGATTATAACTTTTCAATCACTATAAATACATCGTGATTCATTCATCCAAACCACCAAATTTCACTCTCTATTCTCTGATCTATTGTTGCATTCTATTTTGCATTCAAAGAGCACTCAAAATCATTATATTATCGTTTGAATCTCCAAGAATATTTAATACACTTGTGATTCAACGATAATCCACTTCCGAACTTCGCAAACATCAATTTACATTTGTGGATAAGATTATAGGAAGAGTGTACTCAATTATTGACTAATCAGTGTTGAAGCAAGAACACATTCAAAAGTCAAGCTCTTGTAATTGTCCTGTGTGGGTAAGCTTGTAGCTCGTGAAATCAAGTGGGTAAGCTTGTAGCCCCTGAAATCAAGTGGGGTAAGCTTGCAGCCCGTGAAATCAAGTGGGTAAGCTTGTGGCCCGTAAATCAAGTGGTGTTGTGAACCTGTTCTTTCGGGTGAAGTGAGGTTGTTGATTAGTGAAAATCCAGATAGAAGTCTGGGACTGGATGTAGGACGGTGCTCCGAACCAGTATAAAAATCCCTGGTGTGATTTTTCTATTTTTACTTCATTTACTATTATACGGTTCTATGATTATTTATTACTTCATACTCGACTATTGTTCGTCATATTACAGGATCCTTGTGTGTATTATACTCGGCAAGTACACGTACACACTTTCATTTGGTATCAGAGCGAGGTTATCTCATAACCGTAACACAGTTATTTGATATATTCTAGTAATATGGCAAATAACCCAAGTAGTAGCACAAACACCACTTACACTGAAGGTCAATCGACACAAAGACCTCCTTTCTTCAATGGTCTTAACTATAGTTATTGGGCAACACGTATGGATTTTTACATGCAATCAACTAACTATGATGCTTGGAATGCTACTCAGAAAGAAATAGTCAATCCAACGACTTAGTATGCAGAATGGACGGCTGCTGAGAAAACCGCAGCTGCTGTAAACGCAAAAGCAATTAATATGTTGTTTTGTGCATTAGATCAAAACGAATATAACCGTGTTATTATTTGTACCACTACTTATCAAATTTGGCAAACGCTAAAAACTACTCGTGAAGGTACTAACAAAGTTAAACAAGCAAAAATAGCTTTGTTGAAAAGTCAATTTCAAAATTTCAAAATGAAGCCAAATGAAACTATCAATGAGATGTATTCACGGTTTCAAACCATTCATCATGCACTTATCGGATTAGGGCAAAAATATTCTGATTTTGATGTAGTTTCGAAAATCCTACATTCTCTGACTAGTGAATGGGAAGGAAAAGTGTTAGCGATTGAAGAAGCTAATGAGCTTTTTGTCATGAAGTCAGATGAATTGATAGAAAATCTAATGTCCTATGAAGGAAATTTGCAGGCTAGAAAAGAACAAAAAGAAGAAAAAAAAATGTAGCATTTCATGCCGAAAAGGATGAAGACATCTCAGATTCTGAAGATGAAGATCTAGCATTCATTGCAAAAGGATTCAAGAAATTCTTAAAGCAACGAAAGGCTAATCGTTACAACAGAAAGAAGTTCGGATCAAATAAACCATCTTCATCAAATGTAGAATGCTTCAATTGTAACAAGAAGGGGCATATGCAAAAGGATTGTCCGGAGCAAAAGAAGAAGACAGAAAATGAAAAATTCAAACACAAGAAGGACAAGTCAAAGAAACGAGCATTCTCAGTAACATGGGATGATTCAGACTCATCTTCGTCTGATAGTGAATGTGACCCAGACGATGAACAAGCAAATGTATGTTTTATGGCAAAAGAAGATGAGGTACAAATTCCTTCTTTTGAAGAAGTTCTTGATATAAATGCTGAATTGATATATAAATTCAAATATATGAAACGACAATGCAAATAAGTTCAAGCAGACTTACGTAGAGCAGAATTGGAGCGTGATATGCTAAAAGACAAGAAGAAAATATTAGAGGAGGAACTTGAAAATGCTCAAGAATCATCATCTAATATTGATTATCAAATATCTCTTTTAAGTCAAGAAATTGAAACTCAAAAAGAGAAAAATGATTCTCTTTCTACCGAAAATCATGAGCTTAAGGAAAAAGTCATAATGCTAGACCTTGAAAAAGCTAGTTTACAAACAAAGTTAGACGACATTACTCAAAATGTTTCTAACTTTAATAAAGGTCGAGAAAATTTGACAAAAATTATTCAAAATTCACAATCTGCTACAAATAATTAAGGGTTGGGATATAAGAAACAAGTTATCAAGAAACATCTTGGTAAAAGAAAAAGGGAAAATAAGGTAGTACAAGAAACTGAAGCTAAGAAAAATCTTAGTTTATTATATTCCAAACCAAAATCGATTGTGAAATTTCAAAAGAAGAATGTCAAAACTATACAAATATGGGTTCCGAAAACAAATAACAATTTGATTAGGAACAAGTACATTCAATTTTTTTTGAATTCTGTGGATTATAATCCAAATTTTTTATATAAAGGGGATACCGGACCCGTATGGGTTTGGACTCCTAAGACCTAACTCTTAGGACCCTATAGAAAGGTGGGTACCATGAACTTAAATTTATTTTTTGTAGGACCCACTCAAGAAAAGAGGAAAGTGGATACTGGATAGTGGTTGCCTAAAGCATACGACTGGAGACATGAGTTTATTAACAAATATCACTTATTCAGATGGTGGCTCTGTCACTTTTGGAGATAATTCAAAAGGCTATATCATCGGCAAAGGCGATGTGAGCAATTACAGTACATCTAACTTACATCTTATTACTAATGTCAGGCTAGTTAAAAACTTGAAACATAACTTACTAAGTATTAGTCAACTGCGCGACAAAGTTTTTATCATTTCTTTTTCGAATAATAAATGTAGTATTTTAGATAAACATCGAAATCTAGTTTTTGAAGGTTATAGAGACAAAAATATCTATATGCTGAATATGAACATCAATCATAATTCAGATATGTGTCTTGTAGCAAATGATAATGATCCATGCCTATGGCACAAACGTTTCTGTCACATAAACTTCAGAACTATTGACAAGCTAGCCAAAAATGATCTAGTTAAAGGACTACCCAAAATGAGCTTTACGGTTAATAATATTTGTGATGCATGTCAACTAGGAAAATTGACTATATCATATTTCAAATCCAAGAAAGTCATATCAACATTACAACCCCTTGAGTTATTATATATGGATTTATTCGGACCAACACAGGTTCAGTCAATAAATCATAGTCGGTATGTGTTTGTAATTGTTGATGGTTATTCTCGTTATACATGGGTAATTTTCTTGAAAAATAAAAGTGACACGTTTAATCATTTCAAATCCTTCGTCAAGAAAATTCAAAAGTCGAAAGGACTTAAGGTTAAGAATATAAGAAGTGATCATGGCGGAGAGTTCGAAAATAATGAATTTGAACATTTTTGTACAGAAAAAGGTATCAGTCATAATTTTTCGTTTCCTCGAACTCCACAACAAAATGGAGTTGTAGAACGGAAAAACCGAACTTTACAAGAATGTGCAAGAACATTATTAAATGGATCCACTTTACCAAAACATTTTTGGGCAGAAGCTGTTGCAACTGCGTGTTATGTTTTGAATCGTGTGTCTATTCGACCTCTCACGAAAAATATATCTTATGAGCTATCTAATAAGAAAAAGCCAAATATTTCATATTTCAAAGTTTTCGGTTCTAAATGTTTTATTTTAAATGCCAAAGACCATCTGGGAAAATTTGATCCAAAATCCGATAAAGGTATATTTGTCGGATATTCGGAACGAAGTAAGGCCTATCGTATATTCAATAAGAGAACTAAAACTATTGAAGAATCACTTCATGTATCTTTTGATGAATTCTATAAGCCATCCCATAATATATTAGATAACGAAGAAAATATAGTCACTAATAATCCTACCATCACAAATAATGACTCTGACTCAGAAATTATTGAAAATATTCCTCAACCTGCTGTGGCACCCTCTCCACCTAGATTTAGATCTCCTACGAGAATTCTAAGAGATCATCCGGTTCAAAATGTTATTGGAGAAGTAACCTCACATATCAAGACAAGGAGCCAACTTAATCAAATGGGTGATGTTGCATTTATTTCGAATATCGAACCGAAAAATCCTAAAGAACCTGCTACCGATGACTACTGGATCATTGCCATGCAAGAAGAGCTAAATCAGTTCGAGCGCAATGACGTATGGGAACTTGTTCAAAGGCCAACTGACCAATCGGCTATAGGAACTAAATGGGTTTATAAAAATAAGGCTGATGAACAAGGGAATATCACTAGGAATAAAGCACGGTTAATAGCACAAGGTTATAATCAAGAAGAAGGTATCGATTATGAAGAAACATTCGCACCTGTCGCAAGACTAGAGGCTATTAGAATTTTATTATCTTTTGCTTGTCATCACAATTTTAAATTATATCAAATGGATGTCAAGAGTGCATTCTTAAACGGGTTTATAAAAGAAAGAGTATATGTTGAACAACCTCCTTTATTTAAACATGAAAAATATCCGGATCATGTATTTAAACTTAAAAAAGCTTTGTACGGCTTAAAACAAGCACCACGTGCTTGGTATGAATGTTTACGAAGTTATCTTATTGATTCGGGTTTTCATATAGGGAAGGTTGATCAAACATTATTTATTAAACATTCGCAAAAAGACATATTGGTTATTCATATATATGTAGACGATATAATCTTTGGATCAACAAATGGAAAACTTTGTAAAGAATTTGCAGAAGTTATGACCAAAGAATTTGAAATGTCACATATGGGAGAATTATCATACTTTCTTGGTCTTCAAATTAAACAACTTCCGAATGGTATTTTCATAAATCAAGAAAAATATTGTGGAAATCTTGTTAAAAGATTTGGATTTGAAAATACTTCCGGAAAAACTACTCCTATAAGTACATCTACTCATCTTGAAAAAGATGAAAATGGTAAAAGTGTAGACCAAAAGACATATCGTAGTGTGATAGGTTCTCTTTTATATTTAATGGCTAGTCGTCCTGACATTATGATGAGTGTTTGTTTATGTGCACGATTTCAAGCCAATCCTAAAGAATCACACTTATGAGCACTGAAACGTATAATTCGTTATCTTAATAATACCAAAGATTTTGGTCTTTTCTATCCAAAAGATTGTTCATTTGAGTTAGTATCATATAGTGATGCTGATTTCGGAGGATCTCGAACAGATAGAAAGAGCACAAGTGGTACTTGTCATTTTATTGGAAAATCACTTGTTTCTTGGTTTAGTAAGAAACAAAATTGTGTTTCACTTTCGACGTGTGAGGCGGAGTATATATCAGCGGCTCTTGCATGTACACAAGTTTTATATATGCAACAAACACTTAAAGACTTTGGAATAAATTTATCAAATTCAATCATATATTGTGATAACACAAGTGCGATAAACTTATCCAAAAACCCGGTTAACCAATCTCGGACTAAACATATCGACATTCGACAACATTTTCTAAGAGATAATATTGAGAAAGGAAATATAAATCTTGAATATGTAAGCATAGAGAATCAACTAGCTGATATATTTACCAAGCCTCTACTCGAATCAAGTTTCATAAAATTACGTAGAGAGCTGGGCTCATTATCTAGAAAGGAACTTGAAAATTAAACTATATTTTAAACGTAGTAGAGTTCTTTTCTATCTAATACAAATAGTTATTATTTAACTATTTTCTCTCCTAAAATAAAGTGTTATCTTGTGGTGAGATTAATATGGACCACTTCTAAAAATAGAAGTAGTCTTATATATACCTCTTCGTTGAGTGCTTTCTGAATTCATCTTTTCAATCTTCATTCATCTTGTAATGGCTCATATTTGTGAAGAATGTGCTCGAAGATCACACATCACCATAACTAGCTCCGAATCAGACGAGCACTACTCCCCGAAGACACCGGAACATCCTCCTGGTTTCCATCAAAACTCATGTACACCTGGCACCACACCCAACTCAAAACGTTGCAAGAAAGTGTTACTTTGTTCTCCACGTACACGAGAAAAAAATAGATGAGATACACCATTATCAAAAGCATCAAGTTGATCTCCAGAGGGAGATGTATTACGAGCAGAAGTTAACAGCTTCTCGGCTCACGTATCTCGAACAAATAGCTTCATTCTTCTGTAGCTCTAATAAGCACAACGTTCATGAGCCCACACATATGCCATCATCATCAAGAACACCCAACTCATGGGATAGGAATTACAACAAAAATGAAGGAGCAAGCGGAAAATCTCCTTGGGAACCGAGAAAATAATTTCTATATATCGTATTTAAGGAGATCATTTATATTGATTTATTTGGTGTATTTATGTTTTATTCCTCAGAATTTATTTTAATTTATAATAAAGTTTTTATAGAGTTCGAATATATAAACAAGAGAAGTGAGAAAAACAAAAATACACAGTACCTGTCGACCGGTTAAAATAACCTGTCGACCGGTTAAAATAACCTGTCGACCGATTTTATTCAATTACAATCCAGAAAGTTTTCCTGTCGACCGCCTGCACATCACTTGTCGACTGCTGTTTATAAAATTAAAACCAGAGAAAAATTAGGTTGACCGGTAGAAAATTTCCTATCGACCGGTTTCTGTTTTCTATTTCAAACCAGAAACATTTCCTATCGACCGCCCTATTCCCCCCTGTCGACCGGTTTCTGTTTTCAATTTCAAAGCAGAAACATTTCCTGTCGACCACCCTATTCCTCCCTGTCGACCGGTCGCGAATAATTCTGTTTTTATATATACAAACGTCGGTTCACAATCAAATATAACACACCATTTCGTTTTCAACTCCCTTTAAAATACCCATTCCTATCAGCCCTAATCTCTTGAATTTCAATTCAAATCATATTCCAATGGCTCCAAAACATAAGAAAACAAAAACATCTTCTTCTTCCTCACATCTCCAACCTATCGATTCACACATTAAACATTGGTTAATGGATCTTATTGCTGTGAAAAGATGGAATAAAATGAAGGATTACACCATTCATCAAGGATCTTTCATAAAGTTCTATGATTTCTTTCTTTATGATGTTAGAGATTTAGCGAATAGAGCAGGTATTGATTCTGTCCTTAATTTTGATGACAACAACGTAGAAATTAATCATATAATAATTAAGTTGTTCTACGCTAATCTCAACCTAGAGAAATTTAAACCGGATAACCCGTCCGATTGATTATGGTCAGTAGTTTGTGGACAACATGTTTTTATCTCCAAAGATAGAATGGGACAAGTTCTTCATTCTCCAAATAATGGTATTAAATTCTCTAGTGATTTCTGTCCTATTCATATTAGAGATAAAATTAGTCACTTGTTCATTGAAGATCATAAGTCAAGTACAAAAGGAATCAATTTAAGATCCCCGGCTAGAATTCTTCATCTCTGTGTCACGCATTCATTTCTACCAAGGACTGGAAATTTCGATGCCGTTTATAGAGAAAATTTTAAGGCATTATACGCTATTTATGGGAATATCAGTGTTAATTGGGTTGAAATAATTTTTTGATGAGATTTCAATGGTAAACAAACTTTCCCGACCACATCTGTTTTACAATGAATATATTATGCGCCTCCTAGCGGAATGCGGAATTCCATCTCCCGAGTCCAAAATTTCAAAACCTAAGTGTATTAATAAAGCATCAAAGAAGAGAATGAAACTTCCGAGCCATACTTAAACATTATTCCTTTTGAACAATATGTACACCAAGGTCTCCAAAGGCTTCTTCCTCACAAATTACTACGCAAAGACCGGAAGACGTTAGAATTCCTCCACCTACTTCGTCAACAAAAGAATTTCAAAAGCAAATTGCAAGAAATCAATTTTTACTAGAAGCAAGACTTAAAAGAACCGATAACAAGCTTGATCGTTTGGACACAAAACTCGATAAGCAGTTTAATAAACTCAAGACTTTCTTCGGTATAATTTGGAAAGCAATTTATTGTGCCTCATCCTCTACCACACTTGCTCAAGATCCGGGAAAAACGTCCAATGCCTCCTACATTTACATGGTCAACTTCGGAGGAGAGCACTGGTTCTGGAGCAAGTACCCAACATGGTCATGGTCGTGGAACGTCACATATTGAAGAAGGTGGAAATGAGGAAGAGGAAGAACGAGACGGAGACGAGGAAGAAAGTGAAGAAGAAGGAGACACAGAAGGAGAAGAAGAAGAAGAAGAAGAAGAAGAAGAAACCGATTCGGACTGACCATCCAAGTAGTTCCTTCTATCTATATTTTGTGATGTTATGCTTTTAATTTCAAACACTTATATCTGGACTTGTACATAATTAGTGTTCTGTTTTAATTCAGTATGTATGCCACATAACTTAGTTTGGTATGTTTGGTCTGGTATGGTTTGTAATATGTGTTACAATCTGTGTGTGATGTTCTATGTTTTAACTACATAATGTTGTGATGTTACGACTATAATCTCATTCACTGTTGTGTACCCTTTTTGTCGACGACAAAGGGGGAGAAAATGTTACTAACATTCCTTCTTACAGAGATTTAGTTATATAATTCAGACGGAGCATATAAACAGGGGGAGATAGCAATGCAGATTGAAATATAGCAATGGAGATTGAAATATCAAGCAATATTGTCATCAATCAAAAAGGGGGAGAATGTTGAGTTAAAGATTTCAATGATTATTTTGATTAATGACAAGAAGAAGCTTCATGATCGACAAAAAGGAGAATCGATGACAAAAAGAAGAATTGATGTTTTTTTTCATAGGTTAGAATTTGGTTATTTAGAGTTATAAATGTTAAAATCTATCCTCAAATAATCATAGTTCTCATTGCTTTTAAAAATACTCATGAAAACTCTTTTCTGTAGAAAGTTGACAAAAACATGTCAACAGGTTATTTTTAACTTGTCAACAGGATTTCAAATGAAACCTGTCTACCTATAAAAATTAACCTGTCAACAGCTTTTTAAAGGTAACGGTCAAAAATCTGTCTCCTGTACATTTTACCTGTCAACAGCTTTTTGAATAACAAAGCATATTTTTGAAGAGTCATCTTCTTTTATGAAAGGTTGCATTCATTTCTCTTCATCAGGAATCATCTCTTTTGATTGCAACTTTTCACTAATGATTATAACTTTTCAATCACTATAAATACATCGTGATTCATTCATCCAAACCACCGAATTTCACTCTCTATTCTCTGATCTATTGTTGCATTCTATTTTGCATTAAAAGAGCACTCAAAATCATTATATAATCGTTTGAATCTCCAAGCATATTTAATACACTTGTGATTCAACGATAATCCACTTCCGAATCTTCGCAAACATTAATTTACATTTGAGGATAAGATTATAGGAAGGATGTACTCAATTATTGACTAATTAGTGTTGAAGCAAGAACACATTCAAAAGTCAAACTCTTGTAATTGTCCTGTGTGGGTAAGCTTGTAGCCCGTGAAATCAAGTGGGTAAGCTTGTAGCCCGTGAAATCAAGTGGGTAAGCTTGTAGCCCGTGAAATCAAATGGGTAAGCTTGTGGCCCGTAAATCAAGTAGTGTTGTGAACCTGTTCCTCCGGGTAAAGTGAGGTTGTTGAATAGTGAAAATCCAGATAGAAGTCTGGGACTGGACGTAGAACGGTGCTCCGAACCAGTATAAAATTCCCTGGTGTGATTTTTCTATTTTTACTGCATTTACTATTATACAGTTCTGTGATTATCTATTACTTCATACTCGACTATTGTTCGTCATATTACATGATCCTTATGTGTATTATACTCGGCAAGTACACGTACACACTTTCATTGCCCAGGCTTTCACACTTGAAGCACTTCTTCTTAGTTTTGGGATTCTTGCACTTATTCAAGTAATGACCCTTCTGTTGGCAGTTAAAGCAAACCACCTCACTCTTAGGCTTCTTCTGGCCATCCTTTCCTTTCTGCTGTTGTTGTTTCCTCTTCTTATTATTACCACCTTGATGTGGTTTCTTAACTTCCTTGGTTTCAACGACAACATTTGCTTCCTTAGGAGACAAGCTCTCGTGGCGAACAGCTTTTTCCACAATCTTCTCAAATGAATCATCAAGATGTTCCACAAATGGTCTTCATATGTAGGTATCCAGTCCCATAAAAAACTTCTCGTTCCTCTAATAGGGTATGTCAATGTATGAACGAGCATATCTGGACAAGGCCTTGAAATCAGAAACATAATCAAGCACAGAACGACCATTCTGTTTTAGATCTATGAACTTCTTGAACAAAGATGACTTCTAAGTGGTTAAGATAAAATTTGCTTCAAACATGGCTTGGAATTGCTCCCATGAAATCTCCTCTTCTGGAGTCTCAACTGTAACAGAATTCCACCTTGCATGGCCATATCCTGCAATTGCCTTGACGCAAGCTTTCTCCTAGTTGTGTCATCTAACCCCAAGTCTCCAAATATATGGACACAAGAATCCATCCACCTCTGAACCTCTTCAGACGGTTCCATTACTTTGAATGGTTTTCCTCTTAGAGATGTATAATTTTTGCACAGCTTCGCAAAATCCACAACTCTAGGCAATTGAACTCTTATATCCACCATGGCTGGCACTGGAGCGGGTACCCTTTGCATGAATGCTTCCATCATGGCCTCAAACATGGTTGGGTAGTCTAGTGTACCGCCATTACCCCTCTAGGCATAGCCCTCTCCCTAGCAGTATGTCTTGAAGCACGTCGACTCATTCTAAATCTGCAAATTAGAATGATTAGCCATTTACAAGAAAAGCTACTAAAGAAGTACAAACGATACTATACTATATTGTATTATATAAGATACACCTAACTGAAATCTACAAATACGCCACTCATACGTAATCACATCCTTAAACTTTGGCTAAAGTCGTTAATTAGAGCTCTAATACCAAATGTGACAATCGCCCACAACCCCAGCACTATATAAGAGGAATAATGCGCTTAAAGGTGTGCCAGGCAGTTACGGACGATCATCAAGGTATGATTATAAACAACATCGGAGCCTGTGGTAAAACTCACAGTGCAAGGATAAAATATAACAGAACATATACAACAGGCAATAACAGTGAAGCATCATATAACAGACTTTTGAAACTTTCACAACATCAGGTTACCCATACATCATAGGAAACATCAAAGTCTGTACAAAAAGCCTCACTACAACACTCATAAAATAACTCAAACAACGGAAACAGAAATACTAGATAGTAGTAAAGAAAATACGCCAGCCTCCTGCTCGCCTTTGCACAGCAGCATCATCCTCACAAATCACCTGTCACATAGTCATCCCGTCCACAACCGGAAGAACATCACTAGGTAATAAGAGGGAAACATAAAACGTTGAGTCAGACAACAATCTTCGTAAGCGATAAAACAACTAACAAACATCAACAATAATGTATATGAGAATGGATAGATAAACATACTAATCTACCAATAACACCAAAGAAGAACTCAACTCTCTCTTCCCCACATCGGACAATGATAGCCTTCACAACAACATTTCAAGCATACATCCATGGAAACCAGATCACCCATTCAATCATGGCAAATCACTCATGACATCCAGATTATATATCTCATGTAAACCATCCTAATCGAACTCAACGTCCCTGAAGCGTAAACCCAGAGGCCTAAACCAATATCAGACAAGAACCCAAAGGACATCTCCTTCGAGTTGGACAATTTACATGAGATGGTTCAAACAAAGCAACCAATCATTCAAGACAGACTCTGGCTATCACCACCAATCTTGCTTCGAAACCATCCTTAATCGTATAATGGCTAACCTTGCCATATATCAAGGGCTAATGGTAACACCAGTTCTAACATAAAAATTACCAATTTTAAGTTGATAAATTAGATCCTATGGAGATTCATTTGAAACTAAACTTACCAAGATGTAGGTTTAAGAAAACGATTTGAATTTGATGAAATAACCCTATGTCTTCTTCATGCGACCGACCAGATCTTGCTATGACCGACCGACCCAAACCATCCCATGCATCTTGACTGACCCGGTCCCTTCTGACCACGAACCTTTCTGACTGACCCGAACACCTTCTTTTGGATCATGACCGACCCATCAACTTGAGACCGACCTGACTGATCTAACACTGAACTACCGACCTATCCCTCTTCGTCCTGACCAACCGACCCACTTTTTGAGAAGCCGACCGGCCCGTCTCAACATGTATGACCAACCAACCAGAAGACGACCAACCACCCTCTTTTGAAATCATGGCCGACCCGAACCCCTCTGCTCGATCGACCCACCCGCCTGCTGACCTACCGACCGACCCGCCTGCCGGCCGACCGACTGACCCGCCAGACTTGCTCCCTAAGACTAGAACTTCGACCGACCAAGACTTGTTTGACCAACCCGTTCACTATACAGTCCCAATCTGACTCCAATTTTGACCAAAATTTCGCCAAAAAACTATATCAACCAAATCTACTCATCTTATTCATCAATTGCAACCATAAACACGTTAAGAAATCACTAACAACATGAATATGACAATTTTCACCAAAATTATACAAATTTCACCAAAATCATGATAAATGTACATATGAGCATAATTATGGATCTAACTTGCATAAACATATCAAATAGCATAAAAATACCGGTTTTAAGTTGCTAAATTAGATCTTATGGTGATTCATATGAAATTAAACTTACCATGATGTAGATCAAAGACAATGACTTGAATTTGATGAAAAACAAAATCAAACATTTATATACTTGATTGAATCCGCGTGAGAAATGCATATCACTCACCAATTCTCCAAAAAAAAACCAAAAATGATTGAAATATGATTCTGGGCCGCGAAGAATTTGATCCAAAATTTTCAATTTGATGAACTCCCTCTTTGATTTGAGTAGATCTAGCCCAAAATGATGTAGATCTTCAAATTCCCTAAGCTTTAATGGTGGATAGGTGAAAAGAACGGAGAGGCAAAGGAGCTTTCACTCTTTCAAATGAGAAAATGGATAAAGTAAACTATTCTCCATGCCTCCCACCATCTATTTATAGCCTCCCACCAGCCCACTAATGGGCCTCTTTAAATCAGTCCATTATGGCTTGCAAAACCTAAACAGCCAACTGTTAAACCTTAAAACAGCAATTCCTCCCAAACCTCTAAACCAAATCTTTAATGTGACTACTCTACGGAAAGGGAAACATCATTTTCTTTCCAATGGCACAGGTCTCAACACCTGATTCAATTTGAGTCAAAAGTTATTCTCTGTACAAGATTGACAAGGGCAAAATGGTCACAAACAAAATTGGTAAAAATTATGGACATGACTCACATCCCCATAAACAACATATTAAAGTATGAGAATGATCCAATCCTTAGGGAATAAAATAAAAATATTTAACGATCCTCCGATATGAAAAATGCAGGTTGTTACAAAAACCCAATCATGTAAATTATATGGTAACACGATCTTGTAAATTATATTGGTAATTTACGATAAGAAAGGAAGTGATAACAATCATGTAAATTATATAGTAACACGATCATGTAAATTAGCTACTATATTTTCCACATCAAACAATAAAAGATACGTGATCTTATTAGTTGCCATATTCACCCAAACTATTTAGAAAAACAACATATAAACAATGTATAACGACAAATCGTAAAAAAAACTATTCAAACAATTTTCAAAACTAACAATAAAACAACATGACAATCGAAAAACATACCACACCTTGCATTTGAAATAAAGAACTGTAACAATCTGTATAAGTAAATAGGTTAAGGAATTATAATATGTATAATAATTATATAAGATATCAATGAAGTAAATACAAAAAAGTTACTTAAAAGTTTATTTACATACCTTACGTGATCAGAACTGGTTCAAGAGCGTCGACAATGTTAGCAACGTGCATGTACCCCAAATCCTATATAGATCAATTTTTTAAGTATTCTTTGCTTCAAATATCCAGCTTACATGAAATGTGACAAGAGGAATATATGAGAAAATTCAAAATCCGACACTAAATTGAATAAGCTATCTGTTAAAACAAAGGATGATATCAATTAGTCATATACCCACAGTGTAACATAACGTAAACACAGTAGACCAACTAATATCAATGACTTTCTTATCCACTTGGTTAAGTCTAGTTAAAAGGAAATATTTTTATATCCAATTATAACAAATATTTTCACAAAGTAATCAAAGATAGAAATTCCAAACTTTAATTGAAAGAGAATTAAAAAGGTCAAACAAACATACATATATACGATGTTATATTATAAAACTTCAAATATGATGATTTTAGCCTGGTCTATAATTGAATCTAAATAACAAATATGCTATATGTTATATGCTACACATTGCCATGTGATTTAATTAACAGTACTCTATAGATCATCTACAAACTTCTTTGTTGAAAATTATAATTGTAATGGGCATTGTCGTCAATTAATTTGAAAATAAATTTAAACATATAGATGGTACGCTTATGAGTAGTACATAAAATTATATCATGTTATTGAAGACTTTGGCTTTATTTAGCATGTAGAAGACAACTTCTCTTCAAATCAAACTTCATACCAATTTTCTTATTTCATGATCGAACTATTAAACCATTCTATCAGTGGCCTTTTTATTCTGCCTTAAAAGCAGCATAGGAATAACTACTCACTAAATAAATGCAAATGCTAATATATTAAACTTAATATCTTTCTAACTACTTTTAAAAAGGCATAGTTGCAATATTGAATGAAACAATTTTGAAGCATTATTGCGATTTAAAATCGCTATACAGTCGATAATATAGACCAAAAAGAATAAGACTATTCATTTATCTAAATTGCAATTATATTTTTTCTTAAACCTAAAATTATGTATTTTAGTTGATAATCTAACAACCGCTAAAATTATAATATTTAACCGTAATAAGGAAAACAATATTATCTACTTAAGCAGAAGCAAACAAACAATGGAGTTAGGGCGATTTTTTTCATAGAGCATAATGCATATAAATCTAAAAACATTCGAATAACATCCAAATAGAACATCAGTTCCTAAGCAAGGAATCAAGTAGGAAAGCATAAGACAGGGAAATAAAACCACCATTTTACAATTGTACCAAATTCAAAAAAAGCACATAAAGCAGATGTCTATTCCAGATAGAGATGGAAAAATAAATAACCAGACACTACAGGTTCCATTCACTTTATCATAATTTAGAAGATTTGTAAGCTGAGAAAAAATAAACACAACTAATTAGTAAGGAACATGAATGACTGTGAGTTGCTAAAAATATCACTTGAAATATTGATTTACAATGTAGTAATTAGAAGGTTAAATGTTTGGAAAATGTATAATTATTTTGTAGATATAATTTTGGTAAAAAAAAAGTCTATGCAAAAAAGTGCCTGCATATGGCTGCACCTGCATGCATCCAAAAAGCACCTACACCATTCAGATGAACCCAAAAAATATACTTATTTACCTGAAGTATATTTGAGATCTTTGAAGCAGTCAATAACCATTATGCTCAACTTCTCGCATACTGATTTCCAATGAATTGCATGTTAGAGAATATGATGCCATTGATTAGGCTAGAGGAAATATGGCCTTCCATTATTGCATTAATTAAGCTAGAGGATATATTGCCTGATTTGCGCATTTGGTTTATAATTGGTGTTATATTAATTTGGGCCAAATATGCTCTAGAATATTCTATTCTAGATTATTTCTTTCTTATCTATAAGTAGAGGCAAAGTATAGCATGGTAATTCAATTAATCAAGCATCTTTTATAATATCAACCAGTGAAACAATAAAGATGTAGTCTTCTAATTGTTTATTGTTGTATCTCTCTCTTCTCTTTGGATCTAAATTCTAACATGGTATCAGAGGTTGGTTATACAGAGAGATAGAAAGAGGTTGCTGTTAACATGGTATCAAGAAAAAAAAAGATTTCAATTGATTTTTCATTGCCTCCTTAATCAATTAGCTTGTTGTCATGGATCTGTTATTTTCTTCTTCTTCTTACTTCTATCATTTCTTCCTTGTTAGTTTTGAGATTTGTTATTTATTGGTGTTGATTGTAGTAAATGAGCGTTGTTGGTGAATTTGAGATCTATTACTTGTTGTTGGTTAAAAAAAAGAAAAAAAAGAATTGAAAGAAAAGAAAAAAGAAAAAAAAGAGAAGAAAAGAAAAAAGAGAAGAAAAAAAATGGTTTGCTGTTGAGAAAGTTTGAATGGTGAAATTGATGGTGAAAGGAATTGTTTTGTGAAGATGAACATGGAGAGATGTTGTACTCTGGTTGATGGAAGTTGTGTTGTCTAGGTTTTGGTGTATTTGTTGGAGATCGTAGGAGATTGAAGTTTGTGTTGTATGGTGTTGTATGTGTTAAAGTTTGTGTCTAGATGTGGTTTTGTTTTCTATGAGGTAGGAGGATGTTTTGTGCGTGGTTTTGCAATTTGGTTTTGGTGATTATGGACAAAAGTTGATGTTTGTATTTGTGACTGATGATGGAGGAGTTTGCTGTTAGGTGGAGTTTTGGGTTTGTAGGCCAAAAAAAAAAAAATGTGTTAATTAATGGTTGCGTGACTGATGTATGTGGATTGTGAACTGTTATGATGGTGAATTGTTGATGAAGTTTTGGTTTAGGTTCTAAAGTTGGGTTTGTAAAGATGTTGTGTCTAGAGAAAATTTACTGTGTATGGTTTGTATTTGGTTTCTAGAAGTGAGTAGATGACAAGGGTAAAGAGTTTGCAGGAGGACGGTGATGTTTGTGGCTTGGGGTTTGTATGTATGGTTGTAGCAGTTTGTCAGTGGTTTGTTTGTGGAATAGGTAGTGTGTATGGTTGCAGTTATAGAGTTGCAGTATATTGATTGGTCGATTGTGCTTGGGGAAGTGTTTTGTTTACGATTTGATGTGTTGAGTTCAACGATGGAAGGTTTTTTGTGAAGGTGATGGAGTGTAGTGTTGTTTTGGAGTTGACTGGTGTATTGAGTATGTGTAACTGCTTGCAGTGGCTTTTGGTTTTGGCAAAAGGATAAAGGAATGGTGTATTGATGGTAATGTTGATTGTGAAGAAGTTTGGTTTATGAGTATTGATGAATGGATTGAGTGCAGTTTAATAGGAAGTGTTATTGGTGGGGATAAACGTCAGATTGTCCGGTGGAAGATGAAGTGCAGTTGTGGAGTAACAAGGTAGTTCAACAAGTGAAGTCGATGGTTGTAGGTTGATTGAGTTGTTAGAGAGTAACATTAGTTTGAAATTGTTTTTCGTTTGATGTTTGTATCGGTAACTCTGTTTATTAGGAGGGCAATTGATGTTGATTGAAGGTGGTAAATGGTTACTGTAAGGTATGTTTGGAGGATGCAAACATATGTTGATTAATCCATATTGATTTGGTTTTGTTTACTTTGTATGTTTGGTGGATGCAAAAATAAAAACATCCCATTTTGGTTGTTTTGTTTTCTTTGTATGTTTGGGGGATGCAAATATACAAACCCATCCGGTACCAGTTTTGTCATTTGGCCACTCAGATCTTTTGCTTACCGATCAGACTGAAGATAGTTGAGTTGATTGAAGAATGTTGTTGAATTGGTTGAAGTAATTGGTATTTGGTGCTTGGTGTTTAATGTTACTCTCAAATAAAATTGAAATGGTTGCTCGATCTTGCTACACTTCACTTTGCAGCTTCTATTTGGCAAACTCACAATTTTTCACATAGTGAGTTTGAGGGGGGATGTTAGAGAATATGATGCCATTGATTGGGCTATAGGATATATTGCCTTCCTTTATTGCATTAATTAAGCTAGAGGATATATTGTCTGATTTGCGCATTTGGTTTATAATTGGTGTTGTATTAATTTGGGCCAAATATGCTCTAGAATATTCTATTCTAGATTATTCCTTTCTTATCTATAAGTAGAGGCAAAGTATAGCATTGTAATTCAATTAATCAAGCATCTTTTGTAATATCAATTAGTAAAGTAATAAAGATGGTAGGGATGAACGTCAGATTGTCCGGTGGAAGATGAAGTGCAGTTGTGGAGTAACAAGGTAGTTCAGCAAGTGAAGTCGATGGTTGTTGGTTGATTGAGTTGTTAGAGAGTAACATTAGTTTGAAATTGTTTTTCGTTTGGTGTCTGTATCAGTAATCCTATTTATTAGGATGGTAATTGATGTTGATTGAAGATGGTAGGTGGTTACTATAAGGTATGTTTGGAGGATGCAAACATATGCTGATTCATCCATATTGATTTGGTTTTGTTTACTTTGTATGTTTGGGGGATGCAAACATACAAACATCCCATTTTGGTTGTTTTGTTTACTTTGTATGTTTGGGAGATGCAAACATACAAACTCATTTGGGACCTGTTTTGTCATTTGGCCGCTCAGATCCTTTGCTTACCGATCAGATTGAAGATAGTTGAGTTGATTGAAGATTGTTGTTGAGCTGGTTGAAGTAATTGGTATTTGGTGCTTGATGTTTAATGTTACTCTCTAACAAAATTGAAATGGTTGCTCAATTTTCACTTTGCAGCTTTTATTTGGCAAACTCACGATTTTCCGCATTGTGAGTTTGAGGGGGGATGTTAAAGAATATGATGACGTTGATTGGGCTAGAGGATATATTGCCTTCCTTTATTGCATTAATTAAGCTAGAGGATATATTGCCTGATTTGCGCATTTGGTTTATAATTGATGTTGTATTAATTTGGGCTAAATATGCTCTAGAATATTCTATTCTAGATTATTCCTTTCTTATCTATAAGTAAAGGCAAAGTATAATATTGTAATTCAATTAATCAAGCATCTTTTGTAATATCAATTAGTAAAGCAATAAAGATGTAGTCTTCTAATTATTTATTGTTGTATCTCTCTCTTCTCTTTGGATCTAAATTCTAACATTGCCGTCATCATTGTAACATAGTCGTGTATGCTTTATCGAGTTCAATGCCTACAACATGGATTCAAAATTCTATTAAGTCTAATATCGTTTATATGTAGGCATGAGAGTTACTTGATAATTATTTCTTAACATGATTACTAGAAATCAACTTGTTACCTTATAACATGATTTTTCATTTATCCACATAATGATCGTAAAGTAGTAAACAGTCGCTAAATGCAAGAGAATAGTGGTAAAATCAAAATCACAACCGAAAATTTTATATAATTTGCCAGTTAGGCTATGTACGGGAAAACAAAAGATGAAATAAGTGAACCATCGATATGAATTTTCTTAGATTCCATAGCATTTGTAGTTTACCATATTTTAAACAAATGCACCAATAACATATTATGTATGTTTTAACTATTTTTCAGGAGAAATTTTTTTAATCAAACTATTCTTACAAATACTAAGATCAACATAGCGTCAATAACTTGTGTCGAAGTGAAATCACCATGTATAATATTAGTTATTTACATCCCATTTTGATATAAATACCAAACTATTATGCAAAAATTGCTCTGATACCAGCTGTTGGGGTTTTGTGCGCATCGGAAGTTTGACAAAACGCCCGAAAAGCAGGATCTTTATCACCCAATCACTTGAAGATGAATTTGATTGAAAAACAAAAACAATACAAATAATATCGGAAATATGATCACATGATATTCCATCCAACCGCCCTCTTTATTGATTCAACAATAAAAAAAATTGTTTACAATCAGTCTCAACTAACTTTATAAACAATTACAACTTGAACCAATAACCTTATTGAGAAATAGGTAGAGAATATCTAATGGCTAAATAATTTGAAGGAGAACACTCAATTTGGAATAGCTAGACTGATCACTTTTGGTGGCTCTCACCACCCTAACGAAGATGTTAGCTGGCCCTTTTTTAGAGAGAATTACTTTATGCCCAAGAAAACTTGGCATCCAAATTATCTTCATATATGTTATAAAACTATTTGGAAAAGTACCAAATATCCTTGCAATAAATGTCCACAAATATAGCAACCAATATCTCTCCATAAAATCTAGCACCAAATCTCTTCATCAAATCTAGCACCAAATCTCCTCATCAAATCTAGTACCAAATCTCTGCATAAAATCTGGCAAAAAATCTCCCCGCAAAATATGTAGATTGTTTGTTGCCCCAAATTGTGATTTGCGTATCATCAATTTCAACAATAAATACTACTTACCATTAAGTTTGAGAAATCCCAATTTATTTCACAGAGCTTGTCCACATTATCCCATTACAGCATACGAAGCACCCAGTCAACTTATTTTTTTTAGTAACACTGACATTTTACTCGGATAAAATGAAATTCAATCAAATACAAACCTCTGTTCCAATAGGAAAGGTCGCTTGCCACAAATATTCCTGAGAATATAAAATATTGTCATAACTCATCAATTACATTTGTTCATGCATGTTCCAAATACTTCATTGTTAATCAGAGTTCGTTTTTTACAAAAACAGTTGACTGGGAGCAATAATATATTATAAACTGTGCAATATTATGACAATAAATTAAGGTGTATAATTACCGCCGATGGTGAAGGAAAGAGGAGTAGTTATGGAAGACTATCTGCTATTACAAAAAAATGCCTAAAGTAATTAATCTTTACTAAACAAAAGCAAAATATAATACACTGAATAAGAAATACCTGTAGGCAATCAAATAGATGAACGAATTGATGAAATGAAGGAATTCAAAATCAAGAGGGGTGAAATTACCATTAAAGCATGAGATAGAGTGCACAGATCTGGTAAGACGTGAATGAAATTAAATTAAAGGGATTAAGATGTTTAGAGGGGAATGAATGAAATTCAGCTTGCAATCTAAAAAGGCAAAAGCAGTCAGAGGTGAGGAGGCAAGGAGTGATGGAGTTAAAGTTTGTAGTCATTAATGATAGGTGGTTGTAGTTTAGAGTTGAGAGTAAGAAGAAGAAAACGATATAAGACGTGAAGATTTCCGCAAGTTCCCATCGTATGAAGTAATGAATTAATCTGTGAAAAAGATGTCTAGACTCTTCTAATGCCTGAATCTGTGAAGTAATAAATTAATTAATCTGATCGTGTAATGTGTTAAATCCTTGGAAATCTAAGTAATTATTACATTACATCAGGTATTTTTTATTGTCTTATGTTGGAAACTTAGAAGCCATAATAAATAAATATAATAATAATAAATTGATGATGGCTGAGAGCTTTTTTTTTTAATATATGGTATGTTTTGATGGAAAATGGGTTAATGTGGTGTTGTCACGTGGCCTCAGTGGTCTTTGTTTTAGTATATAGTAAGATTACAATGAAAACTCTGATCTATGATGTCCTCACTATATGTGCATTAATACTATGTAAACTAAATGTGTTTATGCAGCATTAAACAGAAAAAATCAACTGTGAACATGTTTTATAATTGTGGCTCTAAATCTATGCAACATCAGCAAATGAACCGCTCTCTAATTTGACTATAATTGTGTTATTTGACATTTTGGCCCAGCTGCTCCAAACTGTTCAGGCGAGTATGGCTTGATAATAATTGTGTTACTATTATCAATGTTGCGAGCATAATTGAACAACGTCCTCTTGGTTTACATGAATAAGTTTACCATGCTTTATTTCCTATATCAAACTTTATTTAAATATAATAAATGTAGCTAACTGGTTATCATAAATATACACTAGGATTTTCACTGTGTATATTATATGTTTGGGTTATTCATTGACGCAAGTTCACTAAATCAATATTGGAAAAAGAGGATATAATTTAGCGTAAGAAAAAATGTACGAAATGTATCAATATTTTTCAGTTGTTCAAACATTGTTTGTCCGTTATTCGGATCGTACAAAATTTGTCCGAGCCGAATCCCTGTTTAGTTCATGTACTTCTGAAAGTCTTATTAGATAAGACAGGAACACTCCTCTATCCAGTCCGATCCGTTCGATAAACACCCATATGAATAAATAGACAGCGTTGTAACTGTTTGATCTTTGGTTAAGAAAACTCCTGTTATGATGTTGTGCTAATATGTATTAATGCGCTGTTATCAGTACTCTTCATTTAACAAGCCACATTCATTTCGGGTAATTCTCAGTTCGAGAGGACTGACTTTTTTCCTTTTGGTTTACAATATTTTTATGTTACTCTCCCTAATTGTGAGGTAGTTTCTTCGAATGAAAAGTTAATGGTGT